>VDFB02366172.1:0-46522 GCA_007258455.2 Sequoia sempervirens
AGATTAGAGTTTGATTATTCCCACTTTTATAGTATGAAAAATAAGAAAATACTAAGGAGCTTGCACAATTTTCATTTCTACTAACTCTAATGAGCTTATGTGAAGGTTAGGGTTGATATATTCCAAGAGGGAAGAAACATTCTACAACTAACCTTGCAACAACTAATAACACAACATACAAGCATACAAAAATAAAGAACATACACTCAAAAATTGAAGTCAAAATTCTTATGCAAAATACAATAGAGTAGAAGAGAGGTGAAATAGGCAACCTTTCATAAATTCAAAGGCTTGAAGACTTGCTACAATAGTAGAGAGGAAAAATGTATATATTTTTATTAGAGAACTAGGAGAAGAACCTTTTACAATGAGGCTTAAATGCCTTTTATTCACTGGTTGGGTCTAAGAGAGAGAAAGGACACATGATCGGGATGGACATGCTATCCATGACCCCAAAAAATGTGTAGACACGTCCACTTGAATCTAATCTAGGTAACTAAGTAGGCTAGACATGATGTCTTTGAGTCTACACCACATACCATCATTAATGAATTTTGAGCTTGAGTGTTGGAAGAATGAGATCATCCATAAATCTACCATTTAGGGATGGAACTTTGATAGAAAGGACACCTGCAAACAATAAATGAAGCATGGCACCTCATTTTTCCTTGGATCCATGCTCAAATAAATTAAATGTCATCTTCATAGCCTTAGAAGTAGAGAATGGACATCTAAGAAAGAGTCATTGACAATTAATGGTGTTTACAAGCAAAAAAATGCTTCTAAGAATATTGTCAAAGTTTTAGACTCGAGCCAAACATTGAACCAATGAGTAAGGCAATAAATTGTTCATAACCCTAAAAGATAGCTTTCATTGGGCATCAATTTTTGGGACTACCACTTGTTGAAAGAGAAGAAAAGGGACACCAAAGTCTAAAATTCTAAAATATTTTTGAATAAGTTTGGAAGAATGCAAGATGAAAGGGAGAAATCAAGGTTTGAAGATTGGGAGTGATGCTTAACACTCGTTGAAAATGAAAGGGTGTAAAGAGAAGACTTGAAAGCCACAATTCAATGAAAATAACTCAGGAAAATGTGAAAAAGGAAGACTTTGGAGATCATGATTTGAGAGGAATGTCTATGGTAGTGGGTTGAAAATAGGTAAGAGAATAGGGATAAGATTGAAAGCTTGGAAGCCCAAAGGAATCATACTTAGGAAATTTTACAATGTGTTCTTCATTAGGTATCGAGAGTTAGGAATGTTTCCTACAACACACCTTCAAGAACATGAAGGTATGGATAACACCGACAATATGAAGGCCCAAAAGATTGACAAAACTAACACTTAGGTATTTTCTCAAGGACTCAAACTTTAGGGGTTGAGGAGGTATACAGACAAAAAAGTGGATCACTAAAATTTCATAAGCTCAATAAGCTCTCCATAGCCTTTTGGATTTTGCAACTTGGATTTTCACTAAGACATGAATGAAGAGGGTTAATGTCAAGTTTAAAAAAGTTATATCATGCAAGATGGCATAGGTAAGATCTCTTAAATTAGTTATTGTTGATGGGCCATGAAGGGGGTATGAAATGTCAATAGTTATAACATGTGAGATTTGTTATTTCAAAACATTCTAGATACTGTCATATCATATCCATGATTTTGTATCAAATCTCATTTGATTAATCTTTCAGGAAGAGATGGGGCCCATAGAATATGCTAGCTCATATGCAATAACAAATGGCGCAATGTTATAAACATATTAGATTAATAATATTTATTCATTGTGAGACCTTGCACATTATAAACTTGGTACTCTAAGAACAAATATCTTGGTGGTGTTATCACGGAATCTAGCAGCACTCGTTCCACAGATAAACCCCCTATGAAACTTGTTCATTTCCTAGGGTCGTGAAGTTCAAGCACGCAAAACGAGGTGATTTTCAATCCACCTTGAAGTGTAGTCCAAAGCATCAAACAATCAATTTGAGCATCCCCCTACGTTCACCTCGCGAAGACCTTTGAAACGAGTATCTTCGCGAGCTCTCACTATTGATACTTTGTGAAATTGGGAACCCTTTTTGAAAAAATGACTAAGTGTAAAAAGTGCAAGGGTGCTAAAATTCAGTGCCCCTACACTTAAGTGACTTCTGTAAAGTGCAATGGCGCTGATTTTTAGCGCCTTTGCACTTGTTTTCCAAACTTAGTCATTTTTTTGTGCAATGGTGTTGAATTTTAACACCTTTGCACTTTTTCCAGACTTAGTCATTTTTGGTGCAATGGTGCTGAAGTTTAGCACCTTTGCACTTTTTCCAGACTTAGTCATTTTTTTGTGCAATGGTGTTGAATTTTAGCACCTTTGCACTTTTTCCAGACTATCATTTTTTTGGTGCAATGGTGTTGAATTTTAGCACCTTTGCACTTTTTCCAGACTTAGTCATTTTTATTGCAATGGTGCTAAATTTTAACACCTTTGCACTTTTTCCAGACTTAGTCATTTTTTATGCAATGGTGCTGAATTTTAGCACCTTTGCACTTTTGGCATTTTTTAACTTAGTCTCTTCAAACTTGCTCTATTTCCATTCTGGACCTCGTTTCTTCGCTCCTGCATCATTTTTTATGCCTAGTTGCTCGTTTAACGCTTGCTCAACATCGTTTCTCACTTCACACTTCCCAATGCTATGTTTTCTGCTAACGCCTATTGATTCACCATCCTTACAGTTTCTCTCCAGATTTCATCAAGTGATCCTAAAGGTGACATCTTCTGATCCAGTGAACTATCCCAGATCTACAAAGAAGTCATTATGCAGCAAGTTGAGGATGACAGTTTTTCCCAAAGCCTCAATACATATCATTTGCGATATACGACTGACACTTGATAATCTCAAGACGCATCTTCGCGGGTGTAAGAAAATCCATTCATTTTCCAAAAGGTTGATCACAAGAGCTCACACCCTTGTAGATTACACAGTCGGCCCAGATGATGCATTCATACAGGAGACCAAGAAGAATTGTGAAGACTTCGTGCCCAAAGCAAGGAACCATGAAGATTCTTGATCTCCAATGTTGAACATTTTGATGCTTCCCTTTATGCATCTTGTAAATAGTTTTTGACATCTTAAATGTTTTTTCTCAAAGTGTAATTGCACCAAAATTTTGAGATGTAATTTCTTGAAGACAAATTACATTTTAACTTAGTCAAAATTTAGGTGAGATTTTCCTAAATTAACCCACCTAACTTTCCTAGATTTACTCTTCCCTCTCTTTTATAAATATGAGAGATTTCTATTGTAAAGTTGATCCTTTAGTTTTTGCAACGAAGTGTTGCTCAATTTGCAACAAATTGTGAAACGTTGTGTTCATGTTTTGTGAATCTAAATCTGATCAATAAAGGAAGAAATTTCATACCATACTTTGCATTGGATCGATTGTCTCTTGAATTTGATTGAGATTGGTGGTGATTAGTTTATGAAATATGAAGGACTTCAAGTGATTCTTGTGGACTTTGTGTCACATTTCTAACTTGAATTTGTGTTTATGTTTTAATGTTTTGGTTGAAAGATCTACAATACTTTGAGCTTGTAATCTCTCATGTTGTTTGAATGAATTGCTACATCTAAGAAGACTTTGTGCTTCTAATGCGACAAACTATATTGTTCTCACAAATCTGCAGTTGAAAAGACTACAAAATGACTTTTCTCCTTCGTGAGCCTTACTTGTTTCCATTTTTCTTTTGTTATAATCTTATCTGATACCTCTAAGCTATGCTTTTCCAAGATAGGGAATCAGTTGTACTGCTTTTGGTAAGTTTCTAGTACTTTGAATTAAGAATATTTTTAGCTTAGAAGCATTATACACATCTTCTCTGAAAAAAGAGAGAATGATGAATGCGACACGCACCCCCCACTTCGTAAATACTGTAAATATTTTATAAATGCTCTAGATGGTTTCTAATTGTAAGAAGGGCACCTCCCCTTGCTGAGAGTATAGATTGAATCTCACATAGTTGTGGCTGAAGTCCTAGTTGTGTAACCTATTGAAAAAGTTGATTACATAATTTTCACCCAACAAGTGGGATGGGTAAATGAAGAGAAAACTTTTACAGGTTCCAAGCCTACATTGTAAATATATTATGAAATATGGCATAGTCATAGGCTTGGGAAGAAATAAATAAATAAAAATTAACCTTGAAAGGACCCAAAGTCATGTACATATTGAGATAGCTCAATATGAAGAGTATCTTAGTGCAGCTACTTCTAACATGGTGCATGGAAAAGGTAAAACTTAGTATCCTAATATCAAAATTTTGACAAAGAATGGTGCCAAGTTAGTCATCGTATAAGCATAAAAGTAAATTTGGCAACAATATAATTATTGCACAGAGATATGGTGCACCCCAAGTAAATGAGTGCCCAACTAACATGAAATTCAACATAGAACTTAGTTGGTATGGGAAGAAATTAGATAGGGAATTCAAGTATTAAATCAACAAGAAAAGAAATAAATTAACAAAACCCTCTTCTGTATAAAAAGTTCTATAAAACATCATTTTATTATATAATTTTTTAAATTGACTATAAATTTATAGATAAAATCTAGAGATATCACTTTCCTCACTTCCATGTGACAAATAATAGATCTCATGTGTAAAGTGATAAAATTCACTAACTTACCAAATCTCCCAAAAATTGTATGTCTTTTCAATAAGGGATAAGATCCTTAGATATAGAAGGGATAGAAAAATACTTAAAAGAGTACTTCTCACACCTATTCAGAACTACTAATTGTAAATAATTAATAATCTAGTAGTTTAGTAATTATTAATTATTAAATGTTATATGCTTTATAAAGCATATAAGGTTTTATAACCTTATAATAGAACAATATGTAAATGTCATAACGATATGACCACTATAACATTATGTTCTTAAAGGGAGGAGTCAAAGTCAGCAAAAAATAACCTAAGCTAAATGAAATATTGATCAAGAGGTAAAGACGAGCACAAGTACTTAGGTGCCTAAAGGATTAAAAAGAGGAGCTCAACCCAAAAAAAGGCTATTTAGAATTGGAATGAACAAGTGTAATGGGACAATCCATTGAAAGTGGTATAATTTGGCCCTATAATTTTTTTAATAGTTCAAATACCCTTTGGACTAAATTTTCCATCAAATTTGACAATTTGTCCCTACACTGGAAGAAAAATGCATTGGAAGTTTTGGATCTTATAGAAGCGCAATAGACTAAACTGCCATTGGACCAAAATATACATTTGGAAGAATACTTTAAAATTTGAAGATCTATTGTTATGCAAATAGGTCACAGATAGTTGTCAAACTGATGCCAAGTACAAGGCTACAAACAAAGATGGCTTGTTCATCTAAGATAAAAGACACACAAGTAGGGATAAACTAGAAGGCACCAAACTTTGTCCAGTTTTTGAACTCACCAATATACTTAACTCATTCATAAATATTGTTGGCCCAATATTTTAATGCACTGATTATGGAGCATTAGAACCATACTCATAACCCACTATCTCATCTTTAAGGTAAGCAATGAGTAACTTCTCGAGGCTAACTACTTACCAATGTATCAAATAATACATATGACTAAAATTCACCTAATGTTAGGTTATGAAAAAAACTTCAAGAATCTTTCAATATACCCATAGGTTCATGGAAGCTCAAAGCCATATTCAAAGGTTGTTAAGGCCTAAGTATTGGAGCCAAAATAATCCTCATTTCGCCTAATTCTTTATGTGAATCAAACTTATCCAAGAATAATAGCTTCACTGAGGACATCTGAACACCCTTGCACAAAGTTCTAACCTAAAAAAAATACAAAATCTTCAATACAAATTTAGTGTGATTATAGTTGTAACCAATTTCTAGTCACCAAGAACCCTCTAGGGCAAGGTGAGAGCATACAGTGGATAGCTATAAATGGCCCTAAATTGGTGAAGTTATATATTAAAATGGCCCTAGAAAGATCTCTTTAATATCACTTGCAATGAACCTCCAAGATAAAGATAAGCTAAACACACACAAATGTGTAGAAATGAGAGAAACATTAAGGCTTTTATTATCTTTGCAATGCCACTTTGAGAGGACAACCTAAAAATAGAGTATACACTCTAGCTAAGAAAATTTGAAAGGCTTCCCATTTGAAAAATCATTCAAATATGTAGAGTTTTGTCAAAGGCAACTACAATCATTCCATGCATGTAGGATGATTATTTTATTCTAACAATCAGTGGGATGGCTTACAAAGTACATGCATCCTCCTATATTAATATTACATAAGCGTGAGTTACAAAGCATGTCTCCAACTAATACTAGCTAAAATAAGTAGTGTGAGATTTATAACACACTTGTAATAAATATCACTAATGGAAGACATTACAAAATATATATAACCAAGTCACTGCAAGAGGGAAACGTCCACAATCTTATAATAAGAAAATAATGTAAGTTATGACACAATGTAAGATTTGATTATGAGGCCAATGTATCTAAGATCCTTAATGCCTAAAGTTAAGCACATACCACTCATAAGACCAATATGACATAATCAATTGCATTTTCGTCAAACAAATGTCATTTGCAAATATATAAGAGATGATATGTATGAGAGAGATTGTTGATGAGAGCAAGAGATGGGTATTTATGAGATACACCACCAAGAGATAGGTATGCATGCCTTCAATTGCCTTTAATTGCTTTCCATTTAACTCTAACAAACTAAGAATTAAAAATAAAATTAAAAATTAATATAAAATGAGTGTAAAAAAATATTATTTGTACAAAACATTTGACAACATTTTTTTATAATGTCCAAAGCAACCTTCACAACACAACTCTACCCTATAGTTTCTAAATTCTAATTTAATAAAACTTAAACAAACATTTAAAATTTACATTTTAGTAAACAAATATGTAATTCAAAATTGGAACTTTATGAGACCACTCCAATGATTGTTAAAATCTTAAAACAAATGAGCCCACATGGGTAGTAGAGTTGGCTTTAGCAATGGGTTTGCTCCCCATTGGTCTCGGGTTCAACTCCACTCCCGAGTTGAAGAGGTGGGACTTCTTAGGGGCGGGGGATCTCACCCGCAGGGGACTAGTCTCACCCCAACTCACCTCAAGTACCCAAGATACGAGCTGCTAGGTCGTTAGGCTGGTTCGCGGGGACACCCTTGTTGTATCAAAAAAAAAATCTTAAAACAAATGACAAAACATATAGATTTTTATTTTAGTAAAAAATCATTTTATTTTATTATAATTGTTTACATTCTTTCTATTGAAGATATAAATTTTACTTTTACATTTGAAGAAACTATTATTCATTATTTAAATAAATATTTAATATTTTTATTTTTATTTTTATTTTAAGAATATAATAAATAATATATTTATATGTAGCGTATTATTTTATTTATATACATAAATTATATTCACCTATATTATATACTACAATATATTAAATTCAACATATTATACTTATATTTAAAATTTAAATATCTATTTTATTTAATACTTATAAATTTAAATGAATAATGTGAAATTTATTTTTTCAATTTGATAAAAAGAGATTTCAACTAAATTATTTATTATGTATTTAATCATATAATTATCTTAAAAGTATTATGTACTATTTTATTCACTAAAAATCATATCTATTTAATATTTTATTTACTAAGATATATAACCATTTAATTAAAATTACTTTATTCATTATATATTATTAAAATTTATTCATATATACTATATAAAATAAAAAGAGGGGTAAAAATTTATTCAAACCAAAATAAAGCAGTATATAGCAAGGGCATTACATGCCTCTATCAATTTCCACTAAGTGGTCCAACTATTGTGACAAATCCGGGGGTAATTGACCCCTTTCCACAATGTTCCAATTTTGCAAATGATCAGAGGCCCATTTGGCCAAGCAATCTGCAACCCCATTCCATTCTCTAGGAATGTGACAGAAAGTAACAAATTACAAGGAAGCACACAAATTAAGAATAAGTTTTCTAATTAAAGCCAAATGCCAACTGACATCCTCTAACTGTTGCCTCTTCAACAAAGTCACCACCACCTGAGAATCAGATTCATAAATGAGTCGACTCCACCCAAGAGCGCAACTATGCTCCACAACATATAATGGCAAGATCCTCCATCACATTGTTAGTATACCAACCCTTATAAACAGAAAAGATAAACTCAACATTCCTTGAACTCATCTGCCCAACACCCCCAATACCAGCATTACCAGGATTTCCCTAAGAAGAACCATCTATGTTGATTTTCAACACACCCTAAGGAGGAAGACACCAACGCCCCTCCCTATTTATCTTCTGAAGAGGATGTCGACATCTATTTCATGATCTGGCCAGCACCCTCAACAGCTCCCCTTTGAAGAGGAAGGTTGAGACGAGTGCAATAGGCGACATCTCCCAGATCCATACCCTCATCCAAGTCACACTTAGCCGAAATAGTTTCTCTCAAAGAATGAAGAATTTTCCACCACAAATGTTGGACAACCAACTTCACATCTTGAAAAATCATGTGATTCCTCTCTAGCCAGATATGCCAAATAATAAAGGTCGGTCCAAGAGCCCAAGTAACTTGAAGAAAAGATGTCTTAACAGGGGCCTTCTCCCAGCGGGCAAAGAACTCAACCAAAGAAGAGACATGCTAGCAAGTCTAGTTCCACACACCCCACCAAAGGTGCCAAAGCTCCCTAGAGAAGGAACATTGGAAGAAGAGATGAGAGACACTCTCCTCACTATAATAGTACAAAACACACATTAAGGGGCCCTGGAAACCTCGCTTGCACAAGTTATCCCAAGTAAGACACTGGTTCTAGACCACCAACCACATAAACAAATTGCACTTGGGCCAAGAAAATTTGTTCCACACGTGCTTCCACCAAGGAACCTCAGTCTCCCCAAACATCTGCCTAACCAACTCTCCATAACCCGCAGAAATAGAGTACTTACCAAATAAATCATGGTTACTCCAAGCCAAGACATCCTACCCCGCCATGGAATTGCATTCACACGATGCAAGAATCTGAGCCAACTCTTGCCTATCCTCCTCTAACCCTCTTGGTGGCCAATCCGAGGAATGCTTCCATCTAAGACTAGCGGCTAGCCCAATATTTCAAATAATCTTATAATGCTCAATCATATTCCAACCTGCAATAGTAAAATGGTCACAAAGAGGTTGGAGATGAGGGTATGCAGAAAGAATAGGAGGATAACCATCCCAGGAATCCCACCAAAAAAGAGCCTGAGAACCCATATGATAGATCCAAAAAATCCCATTCTTAACCAGCTGAGCCCCTGATTTCAGAGTTTTCCAAATCATAGATCCCCTTCCTTCTAAAGGGAAATGAGGAACATCAAAAGTGCTAACATCCTTAAGATACTTGTGGGTGAGAATACAGGCCAAAAGTTGATGCTGACTAGTACACCAACACTAATATAACTTGGTTGCAAGAGCTCTCCCATTCAAAACAGTAGAATGTAAGTCGAGGCCCCCCTCTTTCTGTGGTCTAGACATAATTTCCCCCTTAACAAGACTCCACTTAGCCGAAAAGTTACCATTCCAAAGAAATTGTCGTGAGAGAGCTTCAAACTCCCTCAGGAAATACAAAGGAGTCATCTGAACAAAACCCCTGTAGATAGGGAGAGTCTGGATAATAGACTTTGGAAGAGTGACTCTTGCAGGAGTAGAAAGCCAACAATGGGTCCAATGATTGACCTTACTGTGCAACTTATCAAGCAAATTTTTCCAAGAAGACCTAAGTTGCCTACCAACAGCAAGAGGTATTCCTAGATAGACAAAGGGAAGAGACCCAATCTGAAACCTCAAAATATTAGCAATCCACTATTGAATAGCTTGAGGAGTATTAAAAAAGAAGATAGATGACTTGTGTTCATTGACATTCTAACCTGAAGCAACAAGGTAATTATCTAAAGCCCACCTAAAAGAAACAACCTCCTAAAGGCGAGCCCTCCCCATAAAAGAAGTGTTGTCCACAAATTGAAGATGAGAGAGTTGTGGTAGCCCATTACCCCAACACCAAGCTTGGATCCTACCATGGGAAACCCACAACTTAGAAATTTTCCCAGACCCTCAACCATAATAATAAATAGATAAGGGGAGAGAGGATCTCCTTGATGAAGGCCCTTGGAAGCCCCAAAAAGCTCAAAAGGTTCCCCATTCATAATAACTGAAAAAGAGGAAGAGGTAACACAACTCATAGTCCAACTGACCCAATCTAGACTAAAACCAAAGCCTAAGAGAATTCTCTGCAAAAAATGCCACTTAACTCTACCATAAGCTTTGGCCATATCCAATTTGATGAACATAGACTTCTACTTAGAAGTCACCACATAGTGAATTACTTCAATAACAACCACCACCCCATCCAGGATCTATCTACCAGCCACAAAACCCCCTACTCCTCGAAGATCACAGAAGGAAGAAAAACTTTGAGCCTCTCTGCAATCAATTTAGTAATAATTTTGTATACCACATTACAAAGAGTAATAGGTCAAAAGAATTCTAGCTGATTTGCACCCTCCTTTTTAGGAATGAGAACCAGAAAAGTAGAGTTCAAGGCTCGAAGCATCTACTTATTGCGAAGAGATTCCCGAGCAACCTCCAACAAATCCAAACTGATAATATCCCAAAATTCTTGAAAAAATTCAACAAGAAAACCATCAGGGCCTGGAGTTTTACCTTTATTCATTCCAAAGACAACCTCTTCCAATTTAGGCAAAGAAATCGAGCGGATGAGGAAATCATTCATCTCCTTGGAGATCAGAGAGGGAATGCAAGCAAGGATCAAATTCTCCTCATCTTTTGTAGGGGGTGAATCCTCAGAAAAAAAAGAAAAAAAAAAAGAGTCGAATAAAACTGTCTAGCCTCACGAGACAAAGCCGATAGAGAAGATATGTGGATCCCATCCGCGTTGACCAAAGAGGAGACAGAACTTCTATTGCGACAAGCCTGCACAGAATTAAGGAAGAAAGCAGTATTCATGTCCCCTTCCTGAAGCCAATCAATCCAAGTCTTTTGCTTCCATAAAATCTCCTCCCAAAGCTCCCACTCCTCCACTACTCTCGCAGCCTGGGATTCTGCTTAACCTAAAGCATCCGAGAAGTCAAAATCCTGAATTTGGCAAGTAATCACATCAAGGCGCCCCTAAGCATTCCCCTTCATAACCTTAAGCTTGCCAAAACTCAACATATTCCATCTCTTAAGGTGAAATTTGACATACTGAAGTTTCTTAACAAAGGTGTACATAGTTGTACCATAAGTAGGGCTTCCCCCATGCCACCGTTGGGCCATAAGATCATTCAAAGAAGACTCTCAAAGCCACATAAGTTGAAACTTAAAAGGAGGATTCTTGGGAACTGTAAAAGAGGTTACTGAAAGGTTAATTTGCTAATGATCAGAACCCCTCCAACCAAGAATCTCATAACCAATAACCAATCTACCTCCCACTCAATAACAAGATACAAGAAATCTATCCAGCCCTTCAAAGATTGCTTCCTCTCCACTGTCTATTATTCCAAGTGAAAACCCCATTGGAAGGTTTAACATCAATTAAAGCTAGCGAATCCACATTCTTTCGAAAAAGATCAGAAGCAAGCCCAAGCCGAGGCAACCCTCCTCTTTTCTCCTCCAAGGTCAACACAGAATTAAAATCACCAACTAAGACCCAAGGAAGATATGGAGCACATGATCTAACATACCTTATATGAGCCCAAAGCCGGATTTTTCCACGAATATCAGTCGTGGCATAAACATTAGTAACCATAATGGTCTCACATGTTTCCAAAGTAGAGGCAACCATGGAAATAGTAGAATGACTAGAAATCCACCAAAGAGGAGTAATCTTTCTTGGGTCCCAAAAAAGAGCCAAACCCCCAAAGCTCCCCTGAGAACCAATCCATTGACATTAACCAAAATACCAGATACGAGAAGCATACTGAAGCATGAAATCAACTAGCAATTTAGCCTCTTGAACACAAAATATGTCCGGAGAATGGACAACAACCAAATCATGAATAGCCTTTTGATGAGAGGTGTTATTCAACCCCCTTACATTCCATGAGAGAACAATCATGGAGGAGACGAAGAAAGGTGAGCATCAATGGGTTTAACAGACCCATATTCCACCAACAAATCTCCAGTACGTTTAATCTTCTCAAGATCCTTTTTGCGGCCATTTTTAGAAGAGTACTTAGACGATCCCTTCATAAGTGTGCATTGTTGCACCCACAAGGCTAGAGACAACCCCTTGCTCTTTCCAGAAACTAACCCCTCCTTTGTCAAATCTATCAAAACAATATCATCATCCTGCATAGGACCATTCAAAGACACCAGATGATCTTGCACACCTTGTGAGAAATGAAGATCATGACCGGACTCTTGTCCCTACCCCATATCACAACCCATATCAACAACACCATAAGGCACATCCAACGGGATTCCTTCATCCAAGATGGAAGTGTCCAATACCTCAAACTGACTAAAATCTTCAGTTTGCCTACCCTTCAGCAATCTCTTCTAACCACGACCCTTAGCCTGAGGCTTAACAGGGACAAAGCCTTCTTTATCCGATGCACTCTCCATCATGGAAGCTTTCCCTTTATCCTCAACAACTTTTGGAGCCGAAGACAAAGGGGAGGAATTAGAAGGAGGAGCTTTATTAATCCTAGAACATTGCTTCTGAAGATGTCCATACTCATGACAAATCCGACAATGAAAAGGAAGGGATTCATAAGCAAGCTGTTGAACCCAAGACAAAGAACCAAGACAAATTTCTAGAGAATCTGATAAGCGATTGTTCAAATCTATCTCCACACAGACCCGAGCAAAAGAAATCACCTTTTTTTCAAGGGTTTGTTGAGCAACTACAACAGGATTGCCAAGAAGAGCATCAATCTATTGTAAAATATGTTTTTCTCCAGAACTCCAAGGGAAGCCACGACAAACAAACCCAAATAGGAACCCTCAACGACAGTTCTTCAACTAAATCAAAACCCATATGCCAAAGTTTGATAAACAATCCAACATGATTATAAAAGTAGGGTCCTCCCTCAAAAAGTCGATTTCCTATCAGCCATGTTGGAAAACACAACCACAAAATAACTATTTGCAACCACCATAAGCTCCATGTCTCCCTCAACTTGTCATGAACGCCTAATCCAAGCTTCCAAAGTCGATAAAGGTATATAGATCCCAAGAAATTTGTAGATAAGAGCATGTCTACTCCAATAAGAGACATCATTAGCAACAATTTCAAAAGAAATGACCAAAACCAGCCTATAATAGCTTTTGGGAAAACAACTATTCACTTTCTTCAATTTGGGGCCCTCCCCCACCTAAAAGAACTATGACGACTGAGCTTTCAAACTCGATGAAGATCCATTAAGAAACGCACCACCTTCAGCCACCACCAAACTTGTAGAAATCTGGTTCTCTAGCATTATACACCAACCAAAAACACCAAACTGCTCAAACCCCTAGAGCACCCATGCACAACACAACCAACAGAAAAAAGACAAATCCCACCCCCAAAACAGAACAAATGCCTCCCTTGAAGCCACAAAACGACAAAGCTTTTCCCCCCCGCAAGCAGAAAGAACCCCACCCCTTGTCCAACACTAACGCCTCACTCTAGTTGTGGTAACCCCACACGCATGCACGCACTGGTCTCAACATGCAAGTCGCACCTGAGAGGCCGCAAACCTACTCTTCACCCTCATGCAGCCAAGCATAATTCTACTTATATATATATATGAAATATAAAATCAATCTTAATTCTACTTAAGAATAAATTTTAAATGTCTATTTTATTTGATATATATATTTAAATGCATAATATATACTTTTATTTTCTAGATTTCAAATAAATTATTTACTACATATTTAATCATATAATTATTTAAAAAGTATTATGTTTTTTTTTTTTATATATAGGTAAGTATTGTCAAGGGACAACGCTCATAATACAAAACTAAAAAGTGACAAAATGCATGCCCTCGCCAAGAGGTGCGCCCAGTAATATTATGTATTATTTTATTCACTAAAAATCATATCTATTTAATACTTTATTTACTAAAACATATAGTTATTTCATTAAAATTATTTTATTTATTATAGAGTTATGAAAAAAATTATGTCCATACATTTTATTTGTTTATAATTTTATTATTTTTGTATATTGCTTTCTTAATAATTTTTGTTAATACATGTTATTACACTTCACCTCTTTAATAATTATATCTTCCAACATAAACATTTAAATAAAAAATATATTTGAAAACTACTAAACATTTACAAAATGTAAAACAATATTCATACATATAATTACACTTTACAACTAATAGTTTATTAGAAAATCAATTGAAAAAACTTTAATTTCAAAAAAAATTAAAAACTTTTGAATTTTTATTTATTTTTTACTTTATATATTAGCAAGGTACCCTTATATCCCCAAAGAAAATGTTCACTTACAGACGAGTTAGTGATTTATTGGAATGTAGAGACTTATGCAGGTCGAATATTTCCTTTCATGCATAAATCTAAATTTAACTTCTTAAAGCATAAAAAACGGAGAACACATCATCAGGACTTGGCTAATTTTAAATCCAAGGCTGGAAATAACCATAAAAGTAGGCAGCAATTCAACATTCAGTAAAAGAAAAACAACAAAGATATATTCTTATTAAAGCCAGCCATTCATACATTTGGTATTAAAATTATAAACCTTGCCAAGATTTCCCTTATTGGATTGCCTTAGATTAATACATCTGGAAAACATATAATATGCAGTTTATATGTATCTTTCAAATGCTGCACTTAAACACAGTTTCTCAGCATTCTTTCCATAAAGCCCTAAAACTATTTTCAGCATAAAGATATTAAACAGTCTGTAAAAGAACAACCAAAAACATAAACCCTCCACCATTTAATTCTTCCTGCTGCCTAGCAGACTTCGAGCAAATTTAAATTTAAAAAAGAAAGAGCCTATATGTTACATTCTAGATGAGGCTTAAGCACATACTGATTGATAGAAATTCCTTGACAATTAACATGAACTTTGGCGACTCGGTTGTTAATCGGAGTGTCAAATAACTTAACTACTCAAAGTTGGAATGATATTTGTATTTATTCGAGGGTCTAGGCCTCCAACAAAGCCTTCGTAAACTGAAACTTCCTTTTGTTCTATTATCACTTGATTTACCTAAATGAATAAAGCAATGATAAGCTTGGCTCTTCGCCCATACATATAAAAGTCGGATGATGGAGAAAAAAAATTGGGAATTTGACTTTGCAACATCTTTATGCAGCACCATGGTTAGTACATACAAAGGGAGAGATTATATTTTAGTTTTACACGCCTATCAAGATTTCCTATCATGTTGACAAATTGCTCCTCATAATAGTCCTGCCATTGAACATGCTTTCCTCTTTGAATTCCTGATGCACTTTAGACATGCTTTAGACTCTCAAATGCTCGTGGCAAATGGTTCGTTCCAAGGAAGAACAAAGGACCGTCAGTGGAAATTCATCAACGTTCAAATAGAGAAAACCAGTTCTCCGTGAACTAGGGGTGTTTCCAATGATAAATGAACAAGTCAAAAGCACCTTTAATCACAGGCGATACAAAATAAACTTCCAAAATTGTGAAATTTTTCTTAGCCTAACATGAAGGAAATTTGAGCTCTTTCTGTTCAAGACTGGCTGACTGAAACCAATTTTGCTTTTAAATGGTAACTTCAAAACAGGATCTGACCATCAAGCATCTCACAAGAGAAGTCTTTTGACTTCTTTGAAGTTGGCAGACAAGGCATCCAGAAACATACCTGTAGAACCAACAGAAACGACGAACATAAGAACTTGAAGAACAAAACACTTTCTTCGACTGCAGTATGGGTAAAAATATTTCAACTTTATAATGTATAAATAAATAATCTAGGAAAAATACATTTAAATAATAATCACTGTTAATTTTGGCAAATACGGACAATTTTGATATATACTATTTCAAAGAATGACTAATGCCAAACAGGGGAATGATCAAAAAACTATTACGCTACAGTAGCCCATAAGTTTCCTTCAACATTAAAGGAATGGAGCATCTGCAGAACATAGTATACCAAATATATTGCCTACCTCCAATACGATCATCATAGACTCGATTATCAGCTGATAATGTCAAGCTCATTTGGGTGACAATACATGCTTTTCCTTGCCCTGAAAATAATAATGTAGTTAAACTCACTGCATGTCTATCTTGGGATGAAAATAAAAGAAAACAATCTTTGCTTAACAAATAGCATACCATTAGAGTCTTCTTGCCACGCAACCACTTTATTCCCTCTACCCACAGCCAATATACAGGCCTGTAAATCAATCAATTCTCCCATTACGAATAGTAAAAATAAAGAAAAGATTCCTAAAAGTACAGCCAATGCAAAAAAATACACTCTGTTATTGACATTTTTCAATGAATAGTGAAAACATGAATAGAAGAAATGTGTATCTTGTTTACAAAGAAATAGAAAAAAAACATATGTTCTACCAAGTTTCCAGGATGGGATGGCAGGGGACAGGGGGACCATTTCCTTTCTACAACAAAGTAACTAGCAGCCTGTGAAAAGAAACGAGTTGCAAGCATCCTCAACTCCATTGCATGCATGTCCAACATCCAACAGGATCAGATTGAGCTCATGTAGCTCTATCTTCATCTCTAATTTGTTGAATGTTGGATCCTAAAAATTATCAAAGCCAATTCACTGTGTTTGAATAAGTTGGCTCCTCAATACTATTCAACTTTTGAACAGTCTTCATTAACCCTTATTTCAACTCTTCATCATCAGTAAGAGGCACTCTCTCAGGCCTTAGTGCATAACATATAAGATTTAGAGCATAAGTTGCCATATGAAGTAGCGTGTTTATATTTTCCACCACTATGTCACAATGGGCCTAATACGCTCCTCATACAATCCTAAATCAAAATCTCTACTACAAATTGTTTGCTTCATATACCAAAGCATACTATCAAATGCATTGTAAATCTCTCCAAGACTAGAAAAGTTTGTATCAACATATCTAATGACCTGCACAACAAGTGAGGTGAAGAAGCAAACATATCTACAAGAAATTTTCAAAAAGAAAATGACTCAATTTACTAAGTGCACGTTTCTTACAAAAATGAAAATAATTTACAAGTTACAAATATTAATAAATTAATAATAAAATCATAAATTTCTTACATCAAGGATCTTTTGCTTCACACTTTTTCCTTCAACTATGTTCACCTCTAGCAATCTACCCGACTCTACATTAACCATCATTAATTATAGAGGCCCTTGCATCTCAAGCATCATTTCTACCAAAATAAAGTAGGTAGCATATCTAGTCTCCACAATCTTGAGGAATTCTTTCTTGAAAAAGTCTTGAAGGAGAAAGTGAGCTGTAGTGAATGCAAATGAAAATCTATATATATCTTGCTTTTTAATGTGTTGTTCAATGCATGAACACAATACAAACACCAAAAAAATGTACTTATAATCACCCTCGCCATCACGCCAACTTACACAAATGTTAAATCAATGACCACCTATACAACATTTGAGGCCCCAATCTCCTCCATGGCATTCTTCAAAATATGAAATTAATAGTGTGCATCATTTTTCTTCCTTGAATAATCAATAGTTCTAAGAAAATAAAATTCAACTGCACATGTAAAAATGACATTGATGAATATAATCATAATAATGGCGAGCAAACGGAGCGGGCTGGGCGGAAGAGGAAAATTCAAATCCTCTGATGGCCATGAGGAGTTTGACGATGAAGGTGAGACGGATGGCCTGTGTATTTTGTCTGGGATACATAGGCTGTGTTTCCTGGGTGTGTCTATGGGTTTTCCTACAGAGGTGGGTCTCGTGTTTCTTGGTGTTCAGTGCGACAGGCTTCTTTTGGAGCACTCGGGCTGAGAGATGTCGATTCTGGTGAAGTTTTATGTTGGTCCGACTACGTCCTATGTTTGGGTTTTGGGGAGTGCATGGAGGGACTGGTGGTCTGTCCTATTGCTGGTGTTGCTTGCTTGGGACCTGCTGGCTGCACTTTTGGCTTTGTGGCTTGGCATTCGGTGTGGGTTCTTTCCCTTTGTTATTCTCTAGGGGATCTACTACCTTCTTTTTGTGTGGTTTTTATACAGAGGACCTGGATGTGTGTCTTGGGTTTGGTTGGCCTTGAGAGTGTTGTGCTTAACAATTTATCTACTTTAGAGGCCCCTGTGGAGTGGTTCACTTCCCTCCTTTTTTCCTCTATGCTTTACTTCCCAGTTGGAGTGGTGCTAGTCCCGTGGTGGGCTATGCTTCATTGTTATATCTCTCTTCCTCGTTGCTTCTCGTGGTTTTGGGTTTGCTTTTTCCCTAGTTCTTGGTTGGTCGGTGGGTTGTGATGTGGACCTGCTCTAGTGTGCAATGGTGAATCTTTATGTGAGAGCAGTTGTTTTTACCTTTCTTCCGCTTCTGGTTCTCCCCCCTTGTTCGTTGTTGTTATTCTTTAGAGAATGGGGGATGGTTTCTTGGTTTGACCCCTATGTGGGTGTCATTTGGCTCTCCTACTGGGAGTGTTTTCTCTGGTTGAGGGGTATCTGTCTACTCTTTGGAGCTTTGTTTGTTGGGAGTATTCCTATTCCTGACCTTCTAGCTGGGGGGTTTTCCTAGATCTTTCTCATTACCCAGCTCCGTTTGATCTTTAAGGGTGCCTCTAATGTTTTTGTGGAGGTGTTTATTTCTTTTGTGGAGGTGTTGGAGCAGTATATTCCAGTTGAAATGCTGATGGTGGTCTTGGTTGGGTTGGATGGGCTGCTTCTCATGTTTTTCTTCTCTGCCCATGTTGCTTTTTTCAATGCTTTTGCAGGGTATATCCTTTTGGTTCTCTTGATGTTCCTTTGTCTCGATTTGTTGATGGATGTCTTGGATTTCCTTGCTACTGGTAGGGTAGCTCTCTTATATTTTCTTAAATCTGAGTCTTCTTTTGAGTTGAAGATAACTCCTTTTGAGGTGGAGCACTCTCTTCTAGAGGTAGAATTGGGGATTGTGGATTTGAGGAGGTGCTTTCCTTGCTGTTGGTCGTCTTTGTTACAGTACCTTTTGAGGTGGTGTGCGCTCCAGCTATTTCTTGTTACAGTTTGACAGCAGTGGTAGTAAGGTTCTTCATGATGTTTTCTCTTATAGAGGGGAGCCGACTCCTTTTGAGGTGGAGTGTGATTCAGCTCTTCGTGTGCGGGGATGGTGAAAGAGATCTTATTCTTCTCGTTGGTATGGTTGGATGGCCTCATGCCTGGTGGTTCTTGAAGGTATCTGTGTGGGTTGTGGGTTTAAGGTCCCCGGTAAAACCTGGTTTGATGTGAGGGACTCTGGTCCCTATTTTCTGAATGTAAGTGGGTTCCAGGCTCCCCTCTAATCCTAGTCTAGGTCCAAGTTCCCTAGGTAAACTTGGATGTGGTTTGGGTTTTAGGTTCCCGTTAAAACCTTATTTGTTCCTTGTAGATCTGGGTAGTCTTGTTGTTATGTTGGTTATCTATTGTTGGTGTGTTCCTGGTTAGCTGTGTTTTATTTTTATGCAACTGTTTCCTCTTTGTGTGGGTTTCAAGTCCCCATCAAAACCTGCTTGTTAATGGTTTTGAAGTCCATTCAAAACCTACTGTAAATGGTTTCGGGTCCATTCAAACCTTGTTTTTCCCCCTTAATCAAAACAATGACATTGATGAGTGGTTGATGTCTAATATCAATCCACCCATCCATGATAATAAAGCACCACATTTTCATCCAAGTTTGTCTTGTGTGGTCCACCAAACTCACCTTGGAATACTCTCTATCAAGGAGACTAATGCATAGTTTATGTTCTTCACAAGAAGTATATGAGAGACCAATCGCAATTGTATCTTTCAACATTTATTTGAAGTATAGAGAACATGCAACATCAAATGGGATGGCATGGGCTAAGAAAGTTTGGCAACTAAAGAATCTACCACTTCTCATGATTGCATATTGAACATCCTTGTGATACTAATAGCCCATCTCTTTCCTTTAATAGACCCTCTCCCCGTTGAGTCTCAACATCTATGGTTTGGGTAGGGAATGCCATACAAGATTGCATTGTTTTTACTAGTATTCCCTTATTTCTTGTCTCACCCAACCTAGACACCTTGGTCTTCTTAACTAACATTATTTTTTCACATCATTTTAACTCTTGTCCACTTATGCACAAAAGATGACTATGAAGTATAAACGCTTGTATGGCTACCCCATAATCTATGTTGCAAAATTGACCTAACCAACCTCTACTCCCCCTAATTTTTTTTGTCTTTATTTCAAATAATTTATTTATACTAACAACTCCTACGACACTCCCACACCTAGAACAACCCCTAGTATCTCTATGGCCACTTTGCTGAATCTAAACCTCTTCACCTACACTATCCTCATCATTGCACATATTGTTTCTTTTTATTAAACTAGAAATGCAGCTGCAAATGCAAACATAATATCAAAGAGAAACAAAAACTCCCTCAGTGTTTGTAACTTTGAAAGAATCTGAAAAATGTAATAACCCAGGAATGAAAGACTAGGTGTTTTCTTTTACTTACCTAATTCCACCAGCATGCTCACAGCAAACATAAATACTCAGCGAGTTTAAAAACTCAGATCGTAATTACCAATGCAATTCTAGATAATCAGAAATTATGATTCAAAATTCCAAATACTGATATAGTTTGTAATGTTAACACAGTATCAAAGAGGCGATGGCCTCTGAATATGATGACTCTACTCAGTTCAATGATTGGAATATCGACTTACAGCTCTATATTGTTTTTGCCTTGCCAGAGTAGAAATACCTATCACACCAAAGTTTTAGGAAACAACAATGTCAAGTTCAACACAAATGAGTGGTAGAAAAGATCCTACATGGAAGTATGGGACACTAGGAGCTATCAAAGGCCAAATCAATTGCAATGAATGCAAGCAGCCTATGACAAAGAAACTAATAGATCAAAATACCACCTTGCTAAAATACCCAAACAAAATGTGAAGACATGCCCTGAGGTGTCTGAAGAGGTTACAAGAGAGATGAATGCCCTACTTGCTGAGTTTAAAATGAAGAAAGTGGAAAAGCAAAAGACAAAGGAAGCAAGAGCAGCAGTGATGAATCAGAATGTATCTACAGATTCCTTTATTACCCCAACTCCAAGCATTTGTCATCCACATTCCTCTATTGATGTAAGCCCTAAGGGTTCTATTTCTACTTCTAGCCATAATCCTTAATCATCACCAAAAAACTTTATCCCACGCAATATTCTAGGAGCACAACCCTCACTTGAAGGTACTACTTGGAAAAAGGAAAAACACCATGAGTCTAAGATGGCACTGACAAATTTTTGGTACCAAAATAACTTACCCTTCAATGTGGCAAACAGCCTATTGCAAAGGGTTGTGAACGCATTAACAATTGTTGGTGAGGGGTTTAAGACTCCAACAGAAAGAAAATTGAGTGGGTCATTACTAGAGGAAGTCATAAAAAATACACGACTTGTGGCTGATGACCAAAAGAAAATATGGAAGAAAAAAGGTTGCAGCATCTTATCAAATGAATGGATAGATGGACGGAATAGGACTCTCCTTAACCTTTTAGTGGCTTCTAATGGCACATTGGTGTTCTTGAAGTCTGCTGATGTTGTAATGTCCCCTCCTAGCCTCTAAGCAGTGCATATGACCTTTAGCCTATTCCAGAGTTCTTGTAGACTAAACGGTTTTGGTAAGGGAACTCAGTTTCAGTTCTTTATGTTGGGTTTTTCGGAGTTTAGGGGAACTTTCTATTTTTAGTAAGGCAGCAGTCCAGTGCTTACTATCTACAATGAGCTCATTGGCATATCAGTTATCTTCCAGCTTCTATCTTTGATGTTTGTACTAGTAAGTCTATTTTTAGAAGTTGGACACAATCAGGCTACTCTCAACAACATTATTTCAGTTGTAGCTTTTGGTTGCTAAGGTTGGAATATTTAAATATTTGTTTTTCATCTCCTGGAACTGAATTAAAATAAAATTACTTTATAATTTTAAGTTGAGGGCTAGAGGGGACATATAAAGTACCATGGCGCCTAATGAATAACTTAAAGTTGTTTTAAAAAGCAAAAAAAGCGTGTTTGATGGCTAAATAAGAGGTGGACGCCCAAGGCTAAAATTGAGTTTAAAAATTAAAGTAAAATCAAAAGCTAAGGAAAGGTTTTAGGGTTTCCTCATTGCTGGTCACCCTAATTTGATGTTGAGTCTTTTAAAACTTCTTTTGGAGACCTCATTTGAGTATGTTGATTTTGGTTGCATAAGGAGTGCTACTGGATTTCTTCCTGAGGTCTAAGAACAAGTGTTAAAGATGAAAACCCTTGGCATTGAGAGCTGGTTTCAGGAGTGCAAGACCTGCCCTAACCAGTGGTGGCGTGGTTCCATCCAAGGATCACATTCTGAGCTTCATTGTTGCAGTTTCAATCATTTAGAATGAAGATTTTTGAGTATTTCTGATGTTGATCAGTGGTATTTTCGCTTATGGAAGCGTTGCTTTGTTTTGGTGTGGATTGGAGTGAATTTGGTGATGATTTTCAGTATTTTCTGAGCATAGTTTGACTGGGTCTTAACCTGGTTTTGATTCATATCTCATTTTCTGCTGGGTTCTCCAAGGTGGGTATTGGTTTTTTGCATTCTCCTAGTCAAGGCGCCCCAGTTCATATACTCACTTGAATTTTCAGAGCAAGAACAGATTTTACAGAGCAAATCGCCCTTTTGCAAGGCACCCAGTTTGAGGTCATTTACAGATTTGTTCCTGCTGCTGTATAGGTAGATCTGGGTCTTCGTTTGGGTCTGAAAACAGTGCAATTTACTTGGTGATTGCAAGGAGAACACTGGTTTGATCACTGTGGTGAATGTTATTTCTTAAAGAATACCTTATTTGGCTGTGGCACTCTATTTCCAGGTCTGAAAAGTATTTCCAGAAATCTGATATACTTTTATGTAAGTCTGAAAATTTCTGTCATTGAAAACTGAATATTTAATGATCTGAAAGCTCTCTTTCCTAGTGTGTTTTCCTCTATTTTCTGTACTTTCCATTATTTACTTTATTGCAAGCTCAAAATGAATGGCATTTGAAACTCAATGCAAAAAAAATCTTTCAAACAAACACAATCAGCAGTCAGAAAACACAAAAATAAAAAATCAAGGGGTCTTACATCACAGATTACTCGCATGAAATCAAAAATATTGAGAATTTGTGCAATCTATTGGACGGGCTGCTCCAAGAGGTTGGGGTTAAGAACATTGTCCAACTTATCACAAACAACATAACAACATATGTAGCCACAAGGAGATTATTAAGGAGAGGCATCCTACTATTTATTGGACCCCTTATGCTGCACATTGCCTAGATTTGTTGTTAGAGGACATTGGGAAGATTGGATGGGTCAAAAGCGTGGTTGAAGATGCTAAATAGGTTACCAAATTTATCTATGACCATAGATGAGTTCTTTCTTTGATGAGAAAGCACACAAATGGCAAGGAGCTTGTGCGATCAAGAGTGACACAATTTGCTAGTCCCTTCCTCACTTTGCAAAGCATTCTTGCTGCAATTCCTTATCTCAAGAAAAAGTTGTGTTTGATGGTTAGTTGGAGTCTCTATTTTCCAAAAAAGTTGGAAGGGGACAAGACTACAAGAACAATTTTTGATGACTTATTCATCAAAAATGGAGAGGAATTAATCAAGGTAAGTAACAAATACAAACATTAACTTTATACAATTATCTATTTGCCATTTTTGTTAGGGGTTAATTTTGTAATAATTTCAAATTTGTTATTAATTTTTTAGGTGACAGAACCTTTGGCCAAGGTTCTTTGTATGGTGGTGTTGATGTGTGTTTTATCATCCACCAAACATTCAGAATAAAAATGTCCAAAGACACTCTATCCTCTCTTGAAAAACCACCGCATAGGCGATTCCAAGGTTTCTTTAGTCGGGTCTCGACGTGTGGATAAGTTCAGTGGTCGTTGTGATTTGCTGGTAATGAACAAGGGGACTTACGTAGAAAGTCTGCACAAGCTAGGGACTTAGGAAATTTATCTTTGTAGGTTCTCAATTAGGACTTTCAATTGTGGATCTCAAAAAAAATGGCAAAAAGAATAGGGTTCAGAGAATCTAGTCTAAGCCTAAGAAATCAAGAGACAGTAAGGACTTGGTGAAGCGAAATAAACCACACTTTGTTTCGCCTCCTGCAGGACAACATACGCAAAGTGGGTGCAATCTTCAAGGGGTTTGTGAGAATAATTTTCAAACCTCGGATAAGGTTGAAGTTAGGCTTCCACACTTAGGAGCTCAGGCTAACTTTACGCATCGGATGAAAATCATTCATCCGAAGAAAGTATGAGCTACACTTCACCAATGAGTCGATACGATCAATCTTTCATTCAATTAACAACTTTTCAAAGCAAATTCTATTAATCTAAATTTAACTCTAATCTATGGTGGAAGATAATATGTAACCTCGCTTACTATTCAACAATAAGAAGTGATTCAAGGCAAATCATGCTCAAGAGCTTTTATCATTCAAAATAGTCTCAATGCGACAATATACATAACAAGTCTCCACACAAAATGAAAATGAGAGAGCACTAGTTTATATAGAGCTCCAAAAATGAAATAGACGGCCGAGATTTAAACAAGATTAACGGCCCAGATTGTTACAACCAAACCCTAATTAGGGTTTCCCAAAATAACAAGAGTTAACCATCAGAAAACTATCAGAAAAGTGGCAGTTCCAGCTATAATCAAGGAGAGGCGTCCTTATCCATTTGAGTGGCATTGTGCTTGGCGAATCTGGACACTACGGCAATGACTTCGTCCATCGTGACAGGAGGTAACATGCTGATTCGGAATTCTAGTCCGTCCAACTTCTCGGCGCATCTGGCAAAGGTACCTTCCCAATCTGTCTCCTGCTTCTCAAAATCTTTCCGAATGGATGAGAGTCTTGCCACTCTCGCAAAGTCCTGCTTCGAAAATGGTCCAGCGGTCGGGAAGAAAGTTTCTTGAACTTTTTGCTTCAGTCTCTCTAACTGCATGTCGTTCTCCCGGATGACTTCACGGTCGAACACATCTGTAGTTATCATGCACATCTTCTCCTGGATTTTCCTGACCTGTTCTTCAATTCCAAGCCCATCGATTCTCGCCTTCTCCAATACTTCTTCTCTTATTGTCACTGCCCAAAACCAGTGATGAAAATCATATGCTGCCCCTGCAGCGATCACCCTTTTATCAACTAACTCCTCCCTCGGAGTGCTCTTCAAAATCCTAAGGCTCGGAATAAGCCTTTCTTGCATATCCGGGATACCATCCCATGTCTCTGCCATATCCATCAACCTAGAAAGAAACGAAGAGGTTCGTCCATAAGCAAGCGCCAACCTCTCCATGAACAAGGCAGCTTCCATGCCTTCACCTGCCATCCAGTCTTGCGCTTCCCTGGCTGTCACCATTCCATGCTCAACTTCCTGAGTCATCTCCTGTGATGAATTGAGGAGAGGAGGAACAGTTGCATTGCCTTGATCTAGCGGCTGGGTCAAATGTTGTATATATTCTTTGAGACGTTTGACCTCCTTTTTATACTCTTTCTTCTTGGTCACTTCCTTTTCCAGTCTCGCTTTAATGGTCGAGACGGAATTATCTAACTCTTCTACTTCCTGACCTTTTGAAGTCGGACCAAGGTCAACAGTGGTGATAGCATACTCCTGCGGAGTGATTTCGTCCTGTGGCTTATCCACTGTAGGTACTGCAATGTGCACGGAACGGTGGCCTGTCTCATTCCTCTGGATGGTGGAAAACTTCTTGGCGGGCTTCTTGGTAGCAACTTGTTCTAATCTTGCCAAGAAATCGGCAGTATCGTCCTCTTCTTCCTGTTGAGCCTCAGCAGGCACCTGAACTTTCATTCTTTCTAATAGCCAGTCTGGAATGGTTGACTGTTCAATGCCATCCTCTACTTGGACCTCGTCCTCGTTTGGAACATCCATGACTCCTCTGAGGGCGGAAATCATTCCTTCCTCTAAGTCATTATCCCGGACATCCATGTCATTGTCTGAACCTAAAATCTCTGTGCCTGCTGGTGATGCAGGCTCTTCATCATCTAATTGGATAGGTTCATTGTTCACTTCCTGAGCTGCAAGAGGTTCGAGCATCTCAACCAAGGAGTCGTCTATATTAGCCACCAAATGGTCAACATTCCTGGACGCCGCTGACCGAGAAGGTCCTCCTTTATGCTTCTTGGAAACAGGTTCTGCACTTGGCACCATTTCTTTTCTTTTCTCTCCAACCCAACCAAGTCTTGATGGGATGCCCCGGCATTAGAGGAATATGACTCTGATTCGCTCAACAGATCATATGTGAGCGTGATTCCTTTTTGTCTCAATTCCTGAACATGATCATCAACCCACCACTGAGAATATTTCGTCACTGGCCTCATTAGGGTGGCTAGGTCTGCATGCTCTGGCTCTGACCACTTCACTGGAGGGAGAGGTCGACTTTCCTCAAAGCGAGGTTGGACGTGGTTTCCGTCATCCTGAAGCTGATCAGGTACTCGGCAGAACTCAATTGTTCTCATGAAATCTACGGACATCCTGGACCACATCTTCCGTCTGATCTCGTATTCATCGGCAGCATTTGCCCAATAATCCTCCAGTTCCGTTCTGTGCTTATATCTTCTTCCTTCCACTGTCCGGATGTTATGATGTGGGTCATAATTGACCCTGGACTTGTATGCCGTGAAAGGGTACCATTGGATCTCCAACCGTGCACTCTCAGCTGCTTGGGCGGATGGGCAGTACTCTAGCATGTTCCCGATGAAGAAAGGGAATGTGACGGACGCCTTCTTGGTCGGCCTCTGAATATTCTGGTACTCTTCTAATTGTCTCAAAACCTCGAGCAATACCATCCGATTAGTCGGATAGATAGGCAATTTATAGGGATTTCCAGTAAATCCCTGGATCCTGATATATGTGAATTTCGGGAATTGGATGAACCAAGACCCGTATTTGCTGATAAGGCTTTTTGCTTCATGGCTCAGCCTTTGATGTATTCCTCCTTGGAGCTTTCTGGTGATATGCATTAGGAATGCATCATGCACCCTCCTGAAGTGAGTCTTTTCTTTCAATTGGAGCTGAGGATAGCAGTCGTAAGGCCTGAGCTCGTTCTCTCCATTGCCAATTCTGCCTTTGCAGACCAGTCCTGGATATCTGTATGATCTGGCCAATAGGTATATCACATATGAACTCATGTGAAAAGACTTAGTCTCTTCAAGGTTGATCAGTTGCTCGTGAAGGTTGTCACTTATCATCCGTGACCAGTTGAACATCTTAACTCCGGAGGTGACCTCGTCGATGAAGTAGTACATCCAGCTCTCAAAGAAGGCGCCTTGCGGATTGCCTGCGATCCTGTTCAGCATCAGCACGATATCTCCAAAATCTTCCTTGAAATCCGTGCGGCGAGGTCTCTTGGGCATCTTCTTGATTGATGGCTTTGGCTTGTCCATCCATACCTTGTTGACTGTGGTGGCGCACAAATCTGCCTTGCTGTCATATAGCATTTTGGTTTCTTCTTTGGTCTTATAGACCGTTCTTGAATGCTCAGGGATGCCAAAGGTTTCTTGGATTACAACTTCATTCAAATGTGCCAAGACTCGTCCGTCAGGGGCGATGATCTGTCTCTTTTGAGCATCATAATGGCGAGCACATTCCACCATTAACTCAGCACAATCCATGGCCGGTGGGAATCCAGCTGCTTGGAAGATCCCGTTTCTGACCATTCTTATGGCTATTGCTGTGGGAAGTCCCTTCTGACCGTATACTCTTTGCTTGAATTCGTCAAAATCCACATGTCCGAGGTCAGTATCTACAACATTCTTCCACTTTGAGATGACCTTGGTCTCCTTTTGGGCACCCTTATTGGCGAACTTCATTTTCAGCTTCCTTGATAATCCTCCTGCCGTGTCCGTCAACCTGCAGTCATAAAATTAACATTAATAAAAAGACTTTTAAAATAGTTTAAACCTCGTGCCTTGGATTCGAAAAAAAATAATAACTTTCAGCTGTTCAAATAATTAAAATATTGCGAAAAAGCAAGCTGAAAGTGACTTTGATGGAGTTGAAAATTCTTGCCAGAACTTCGTCAAGAGGAAAGGGCATAAAAAGATAGCAAATTTAATCAACCAATCCTCAAACCTTAGTGAAGGATCGTCAAATGTAAATCAGATTTAAAAATCTGATTTTTTTGAAAAGTGCGCCCCTCTTCAAGAAGAATTCAGCTTTGAAAAACTCTCTTTTTCTTTTCCTGCGAGAAATTCCTCAGCATAACACTGCTTATCCTTCTGGACAATTCGACTTTGCCTATTGATGAATTGATTGCCTGACGATTTCGAGAAAGATCAAATTTCTCTTCAGCTGTGTGTGGAAAAATGAGTTGCTGAAACTCATTATAATGCTGAAGGATTGAATTCGATTTAGCAACTGCCATCTTTCTTCTTGATCCTCGATTTGTTTTCATTTTCCAAACAGGCAACTTTCCTTTTATTTTCCGACAAGGCTCGGTCTCGAACTTATCCGGACAAATCTCCTTGATCTTCAAAAATTCGATTTTTTTCATTTAATACTTATCTTTTGATTTTTCGAATTTTTAAATAAACGTTAAATATTTAATTAAATTCGTGATGAATTTAATTTTCTTGCCGGATTTCATCTTTGCCTGGCGTACTTCGTTTTCTTCCGATTCGTGTCTGGCAAATTCGATTATGTCCAAGGTATTTTTAAATTCCAAATAGTTGAGAATTAATTATTAAAATATTAAAATATTTTAATTAATTCCAACCCGTTCGTCTTGGACCCATGGCTATCTTGATTGTTCTTCCGTTTTTCTTGGCTAAGAGTTTGTTTTCCGATTTCGTCCTTAATTTCGTCTAGCCAAACCAAAATTTAAGCCATTCCGTCGAAGATTTCATTGCCAGTTCCTCATTTTTCTTTGCCAAGGCGAGATTTTAAGCTTATTCTCTTCTGCCAAAGTCAAATATTTCCTTGCTCGGTCGAATTTTTCTAGGCAATATCGTTGTCCAAATGTCTTTGTCGGTTGAATTTTCCTGACGTCTGACATATTCTTCATCCTTTTGGTCAAGGACGATCCTTCCTTTCCCTTTACCTCGTGCATTTTTCTTTAGCCAAAGTTGACAATTTCTTCGCCTTTTCCATACTTAGGCAAATTTTGCCTCTTTTTCCCTCATCGTGTTAGGCATATTCCGTTTCATTCCTTGCCATATCCTGACGTTCTTTAGCACATGTCCTTTCAAGCTTAGCATTTGTCATCTCAAAAATGTCTGGATGTCTAGCCAACGTCTTCATTTTCCATCCATTAGCCTCTATACTTAGGCGAATTTTAGAGCTTTTCTTTGGATTTGGCCTTGACACTTAGCCAAAAATCATCATCTTATCATCTTGGGCGGACTTCATTGGCATCTTGGACGGTCATCATGGATTTCTTTAGCAACTTGCTAACTCCTTCCAAGTGCATGGTGGACATCTCTCCTCTTTGGATATGCATCTTGGACGTAGATCATGGATGTCTTAGCACTTATTCCCATCGTTTTATCCTTTGGAAATGATATAATGTTTGGCCAAAAATTATCCTTCCACCTTTTTAGGCTTTCATATTTAGCATATTTCGAAATTTTCCCTTGGTAGGCATCAACACTTAGTAAAATTTCAATTTTTTCTTACTTCATAAGTCTAGGCGGACTTTACTTGACTTTCAGCCAAGTCCCACCTTTTAAGGGCGGACTTCTCAAGCATTTTGGACGAGTTTCATGCACATGGGCGGACTTTGAAGGTCTTTGGGATGTCTCCCTTTGAAGATGGCGGACTTCTAGCCTTCTTTGGACGTGCCTTTTGGTGCTAGGCGGACTTTAGAAGCACTTTGGACATCCCTTCTTTCATATGGCGGACTTTGGGACCCTTTTGGATGTGCATTCTTGAAGATGGCGGACTTCATGAACCTTTAGGATATCCCCCTTAACTGCTGGCGGACTTCAAAGCTGTTTGGCACAAGTGTGGCGGACTTTAGAGACCTTTTGGACATCCCTCTTGCACATGGCGGACTTCATCAACCTTTTGGACATGCAGGGCGGACTTTGGAGGATGCAAGGATATACCTTCAAGATGCATGGCGGACTTTCTAAGATGCAAGGATGGGCATGCTATATGCTGGGTGGACTTTGGAATATCCAAGGATATTCTCCATTGCTGCTGGGCGAACTTCATGACTTCCAGATTTTCACAGATTTCTCATTTTTATTTGATTTTCACGATTTCACCTTCAAATCTGATCGATCTTGACTGGTTTTTGACTGGTTTTTCCAGATTTTCGAACGTTTTCAGTCTGATTTTCATACTTTTTGAACTTTTTTTGCAAATTTTTCAAATTTTTCAAATTTTTACTTTTTGATTTTCTGAGAGTTCTGGTGAGTTTTTCAAACTTCTGAGTGCGTTTTCAGAACTCGGGACCCTTCTAAAAATAGAAACTTTCCAAAAATAGAAACTTTCTAAAAATAGAAACTTTCTAAAAATAGAAAAGCAACCCTAAAAAATAGGGAACCCTGTTTGGTCCAAAAATGCCAAAAATGAAAAATCGAAAAAGCAACTTTTCCTAAAAAATAGGAAGTCTCAGAATTGGCCGAATTCACAGTCGATCTTTGTCTCTTGGGCCTTTTGAGCGCTCCCATGACGTCTACGCACTGATTCAAACATGAATTCCTGACTTGGCTTGGATAACTCTTGGCGAACTGACTGGAAACTCTAAACAAAGTGATCTCTCGTAACCGTCGCAAGGAGACAAAACCCTAAAAACTAACAGGCAACTGGGGGTCCCCATCAGCGATGGGGCGATGTGTGAAAAGGTCACAACAGGTGGTTGGGGATGTCATGTTGATGGGTTTCCTCTATGAGGCCATGGATAAGGCCAAAGAGGCCATTTTGCATTACTATGGTGGAAACAAAAAAGTATATGAAATCGTTTGTTGCATCATTGATTGCAGATGGACAAACCAACTCCACCAACCAATACATGCCTTGGCCTATTACTTGAACCCAAAGTTCTACTTCTATGATACATTTAAGGTTGATGAGGAGGTCATGGCTATTACAAAAACAGCACACAAAAAGTTAACCAAGATTGCATAAAAATTTATATAGAAATAAGGAGCAAAAGCATCCTTATATAGGATTACGAATATCTTATCCATAGAGGATAAGGATGGCAAATATCTTATCCACAAAGGTGAAGGGTGAAGGCCCTACTTGAGACATTTGCATGTTTGAAAACATCCTCTAAAGCCATATTGCCTCACATGTTGCTTTGACTATTTCCCAATACTCTGCTTTTGTCAAGGAAAGAGCTACTACCTACTGCTTCTCACTAGTCAATGTGACTACACTCGTACCAAGACTAAAAACATATCTGGAAGTGGACTTCTTGTCATCAATAGAACCTACCCAATCAAAATCTATGAACCCAACCAGCCTCAAATCTTTGCTTCTACTATATAAAATGCCAAAATCAAGTGTCCCTTTCACATATCTCAATACCTACTTCACTGCAACCCAATGTTCTACCTTTGGGGCTGTCATAGAACGGGAAATTAACTCACAACATAACTCAAATTAGGTCTAGCGGCTGTAAGATAGATAAGGCTGCCCACCCGTTGTCTGAATGTTGACTCATTGATCACTTTTGAGTCGGCTTTGGCTGAACGCTTCAGCCCTTTCTCCATAGGTGTAGACGATATTTTGCAATTTGTCATTCTAAACTTGTCTAGCAAACTCTAGGCATATTTAGAGTAAGAAATAAAAATACCACCATCTATCTGCCAAACCTCTACACCTAGGCAATAATGTAGGAAGCCTAAGTCTGTAATGTCAAAAGCTTTACTAATAACAAATTTGATTTGTTCAATAGCACTTGCCTCACTACCTATAATGATGATATCATCCACATAAATGACCAGAAAGATGATTTCATTGCCTATGCTTTTGACATATAAATTTGGATCTAAAGGACTTCGATGGAATCCATGTTGATCGAAATACCTATCAATCTTTATCTATCATGCCCTGGGTGCCTGCTTCAGGCCATAAAGAGCCTTCATCAATTTGCATACCTAATGCTCCTTTCCTACAGCCTGAAAACCCTAAGGTTAAGTCATGTACACTTCTTCCTCTAAGTCATCATTGAGGAAGGCACTCTTCACGTCCATTTCATGGACTTTCCAGCTAAATTGTGTTGCCATGGCTAGAACTAACCAAATAGTGCTCATCTTTGTTGTAGGAGCAAAGGTTTCCTCACAATCAATATCTTCTCTCTACAAGAACCCTTTAGCCACCAACTGTGCTTTGTACTTGTCAAGTGTACCATCAGCTTTGTACTTGAGTTTGTACACACATTTGCAGCCAATGGGTTTCTTCCCTGGTGGAAGATCTGAAAGATCCCAGGTCTTATTTTGCATAAGACTCTGTTGTTCGATTACCATGGCCTTTTCCCATTCAAGTTTATCTTTTGCCTCAGCAAACACCTGTGGCTCATACACTCCCTGAATATTGGCCATAAGAGCAAAGTTAACTATGTTCTACTTGCTCTTGCAAACTAAAACCAATACATTGAGACATATGAGAACCTAATAAAGGGAAAATAACACATTTTGACAGCATGCGATCAATTTTAAACACCAGACAAAGACCTGGAGATTAAAGCATTAGATTGAAACTTTTCAATTGTCTATTTCATACAAAAATTCAGGAAATTTGAAATGCCACTACATAGACAGCAGACACATTGTGATGAACTCTGCAGGATTAAATAATAAGCCTGTGTCATAGAATGCATTCTACGCAGACTAACTTCAAATGCCCATAACCGAATATATGAAGCCAGAATTTTTAATAACATATTTGTAATGACCTTTTCCTGCAAATCTGATGTCGTAACTTACATTTATTACTTTGATTATCCACCATCCTAAGTTAACAAACAGTCACACCAAAAACTTTACAGTTGTGCATACAACTTTTCTTTAGAACAGTTATTGATGGAATACCTGTGGAGGATTGATGATCGCACAAAACCGGTCTATAGGGAACATTCCCAAGTTAGAAATGCTGCAGTGAATAATACAGAAATCAGAGGATGACCACTTGTCCACCAATCAGTGTTATTTGTATATTGCAATTCTTGTAATAGAAATTATTTCAAAAGGCTTCACTAATTAAAGCTACACTTGCCTGAAAGTTCCACCTTGAAATTCACTAGGTGCTAGTTTTCCAGTCCGTGCTTTATCTGCTAGTTCTTTCACCTGCACAATGGAGGCAACTTAGTATTGAACAAGTGATACTTAAATGTTGTATATTTAAACAACATGATTTGGATGCTATGATAGCATGGATCATACAAGGCACCAACTCAAAGATTTTCAGACTGCTCTCACTGTATGACAAAACTAGTTAGTTCAATGCAAAGTGAGGTTGAATAGATGAATGAGAGAAAATAAAAATAAGCAGAAATATAATTAGAGATCGCTTCTAAATTACTAGCTAAATCAGAGAGTTCAGCAGAATGTATTATGTTACCATTTGGTTGTTCTGAATAATAAGGTAAAGGTGTATAGCTGGAAACAAATTCTTTTTCCAAAAATCTAAGTGTCCTCCCAAATGCTTTGCACGAGTAGAATTGCAACTTCAACGTGACTATACATACAGAGGCCTTTTATTCCAAAACAATCAGAGGTAAAATGAAACATGGGTTCAGATAGCCCTTCAGTTTTTCAGTTTTCTGACTTATTAATTGCAAAGGCCATTGAATGTGTTTCCGTGCAAGAAAGAAAACCAAGATCAGACCATAAATAGAAGAGTATTATTCTTGATAACCTCTATACAAGATGAAGAGAGTAGGATGATGCACAAGTAGTAAGCTCACAAGCCAAATTGATGATTCCACCACAAATGGGGAGATTGATATACATTCACAATAAGATGGAGACTTCACCCACTCCAAGTGCTATTCCTACACACCATCCATATTTTGCAGTTTCTAGGTGACATGTGTAGTGCATGCATCTGATCAACATGTACATAATGTGAATACACAAGAGTTGATGTGGGAGTATCCACTGTAACTACACATAACATGGGCAAGCATGGTGTTGAGGAGGTAGCACAAGGTGTTGCTCTTTTAAGATATTCTATTACACAATTTTTTACTTTATTGTAGATTCAATCTTGACAGTCTGAGAGCACTGTTATATATTGGCTGAGGCAGGCTGAGTCATACATTCAAAAGTATTAGTCGCTACCAAATGATGAAAAATACATGATTGGTTATTCAGAATCCAAACTTGCAATTCCCTCTGCTGGGACCCCAGTTGTGTTCATATTTATATATTCCATTGCAGGAACTTGTACTAGTTTAGCAGATTCCCTTAGAATCAGTAGGATAAGTCCAAATTCAATAATAAATAAAATAAATTTATTCCTCTTAACTATCCTATGCTGCCAAAACCTAAATTTTTTATTTTGTTCATTTTTCCTAAGATGGTCCAAGTGTTTTAGTTTCTAATCTGGTCTAGGACCTCTTCATGTGTGTGCCAGCCATTCTCGGCCTGGGCGATTATAATCAGACATTATACCAAACATTTTCCATTCATCCATAAACTGATTCATATCAAATAGTAAACTTTCAAACTGTTATCTGCAATTCCAAAGGTATATACTATAAAAGACTTGCATTCTGACCTGGCTATTAGCAGATATATGCATAGTAGAATCAATGATTCATGAGGAAATCACTTCCAGGTGACCAGCATGCACTCCCACTCCAACACCACTCCTTGCTGCTACTCATGACCTCCATAAAGCTATGCCAGTCTGATTATGGCGCCCAATACCTCCATGTTACCTATCAACCTGCTCCAATAAAACCCACGCCACTCAGCTGTCAATCCTCCAAGCTTTTCCGCCAGCCATGTTAAGTCTTGCGACCCTCACAATAAAATCTCTGTGCCTTAAATCTGCCTCTTATTACCACGCTGTGGATATAAAATGGAATGCTGGCACTTGGTCAAGCAGCCTGCTATAACAATTCCACAACTACTGCAAATGAAGCACCTTTAATATATATACCTATGCCTAGTAAGGGTGGCGGAATGACACCACTCCAATCTGAGTATTTGCTAATATTGATTTGCATGAGCCTCTTCACGCCAGCCAAGGAGATTCCCATGAAATACAAGCTAGAGCCCATGTCTTCTTCCAATATCAAATCGTACTTATCATAGATGCAATTTCAATGTATGGCGACCAAGTTTCCAACACACGTCCTCAATATTTCAAACTCAGATTTTTCCTGCAATTGATTTGATAATATTATGAAATTTGTCTTTACAAAGACTTCACAAATTTCAAATAAACCTTTTGAACTGATTGATGAACCACACTGTGAATTTTGGATCCACCTAGAGATGGTAATGAGTTTTTGTCAAATCCGCCAAGAATCCCAAGGGTTGGTTTTCGTTCTCAAGCTTCTTGAACCTGTAAACTAAGCTCTCCAAATTCTCCTGATAATATTTTTCCAAAAGATGATAATTAATTTTCCTTCACCACCTTTTATTTTTTATTATATTTAGCTTTTCCCAAAGCAACTTTATTTAATAACTTATCAATACATTTATTAAAAGCCACTTTAATAATAAAACCAATTAATTAAATATAAATGTTCCAAAAGTGACTTAGGACAATTTAAAATTTAATTAGTTAAATTATTCCCTCAATTTTTCCCACCTTAGCTTATGGGAATATAGTACGCTAGTGAACTCCGCTAGATGATCACTTGGAAAAAGGGTACATTAAATGTAAACATGCACATCCAATCCCATTGTTTTTATCAGAAGTATTATTGCCTATGGGCACCATCATATGTTTTTGTCTCCTGTTTAATTGTTATTGTCTTGTTAAAGCTTAGTCTCTTTTTCCTAAGGTAGCATACCTGCTAATTTCTACATGGTATAAAAGAAGGTGGGACTTTCTTTCAAGGCATCCCAATAGTGTTTTCCTAGGAAACCCTAATTTTCAAGATTCACACATATCTTGCATACCACTGCACATGTTCTGGTGATTTCTCCAAAGCAACGATTCACATAAGGGAGCTATTTTTTCAAAGCAGGGATTCACATAAGGGAGCTATATTCCAACTTTCAGCTTTCTATGATTATTATCTTTGTTACATGGGGACACGTCCCCACCCCTCAAACCCCCATCCCCATCCCCATCCCCTAAGGCGTTTTGGGGGTGGGAGAATGTTAGGGGACATCCCCTAGCTGGCCCCCCAAATCAAGGAACTGCGGAAACGTCTCAAAACACGTCCCCAAAATCGGGGATGGTAGGAAACACATAGGAGACGACTGGTCATCCCCAAGGCGGCCAAGTACATCTCAAGACGTCCCCTAACCATCCCGGGGACAGCCAGGCATCCCCTGTTGAAAAACAAATTTTAATAATGTTTTTAAAAATAATCATTCATAACATTTTAAAAGACTGTTAAATATATCATGACAGCATTATAACAGCAGCAATAAATATATCATGATAGCACTATAAGAGCAATACAACAACAATTAAATTAATTATGATAGCAGTGACAGCAACAACTCTAGTATAACAGCAATAAATATATCATGATTCAGATTCATAGTTAATGATATAGGTTATATAACAATTAATATTAACTGAAATAATTTGGATTTCTTATTTCAATGTTTCATTGTTCAAAAAAGCATCAAAATTCAAAATTCTTCATATGGTATTAGAGTGCAAAAGAGATTAAAGGTACATTTGCCATGGTCTGGTACAGTGTGGTATTCTGTGAGAAGTACAAACAAACAATTTCTTTTTGGAATGTGGTTGGCATGCAGGCTCTTATAGATGTCATCCAACATCATTTTAACATTGTCATGTTATATTGCTGCTGTTATACTGGTGTTATTAACTTGTAGAGATTTGACACTCTCTCTCTCTCTCTCTCTCTCTCTCTCTGCCAACACATCCCCTACTGTCCCGCCATCCCTGTCCTGGAAACACCGTGGAACATAGATTATTTTCTATTGAGTTACTCAGATTTTCTGTTTTTGATAAATTTGGTCTACAAACTGCAGTTTCTGGAATTTTTCTGGTTCTTTACATTTGCAGATATCTAAAGAAAATTCATTTTGGTCATTTGGGGTATGTTCTTTGAGTATTTGAATTTGAGGCCAACTACATTTGAAATCATCCGTTCACAGTTTTGTCAAAGGTGATGTATCTACATACTCCCCCATGCTCTCTGCCCCATATTACAAATAAGATCATCAGAAATCTGGAGTCCAAGGAGCAGATCGCCTACAAGGACACTATTACAACTTACACCACACAATACAATTGAACCAAAAGATTTGTACAATACATTTCTCTATTTTGAAAGTTCTTTTCAAATTTCTATAATGGATTCCTATTTCAATATTGAAAAGCTTCAGGGCACAAACTATGCCTTGTAGATGATCCAACTTGAAGCTTTCCTTAAGCCAAGGATTTTAGATGTACATCACTAACACGATTTACCACCAAAAGATACACCTGAATCAAAATAATAGAGCAAGGCAAGCCATGAAAAGGATCCATGGCATTATCACTCTTCCAGTAAAAGAAAGACTCAAATGTTACTGCATTGAACAGAGCAATCCTGCTGTCCTTTGGCACAAATACAAGGATTTGTTCAAATAAAGCAACACATCTCACATTAATCATTTAGAAACTAACTTTTGCACTCTCAAACTAGATGGCTTCAATAGTGTTCAAGAGTATCTTTATCATTTCAATCACATTTGTGCCAATATATGAGTTGTTGGAGGGAAAAACAAGACAGATTAAGAGTATATAATTATTCTCTTCAGCAACCTTTCTTCCGAGTTTGTGATCTTCATTGCAACTTCCATTTGTGTCAGCTTTTCATTGACAAACCAAATGAGACTAATTTTGAACAAGTCTGTCAAACTCTCACCCAGTTTCAAGCCTATCTATAGAATTTTGGCAACTCATAATTTATCCAATCAAAGAGATGACATATTTCTCAACAAGAGAATTAGCAACAAAAAGATGTCTCATTTTCTCAAAGAAAAACCGTGATTGTTGTGGAATATTTGGCAATAAGCACATAGATTGTTGTTCTTGGATTCAGGATCTCGAAGAACTTTCTCAGAAAATACAGAAAATAAGTTCCTCTTGTTGGAGTACAGGACCACTAAGAGGAGTGAATCCCACTTCTGGTCTAATGAGGACCAAATTTTATCAATTAACTCACTTGTATTATACAAAGATCCATTGAAAACACTTCAAACATTATAGGTATTGAATGTTGATTAGTCACAAAGATATATAGAATTAGGAGCATGATGCTTGAACAAAGATGACCTAGTAAACTACAATATGACAAATCATCAAGAGACATAACACAAGTATTATGAGTGGAGAAAACCCCAGAAGGGTGAAAAACCACTCTGAAAATAAACTTTATTAAGCCTCATAGTTTACGTTCTATGCCTCCTTGGCAACACCTAACTAGTATCAAGTTCACCATGCCTCATAGCCAAGAAACCTCACTGGTATCAAATTTTATGCCTCACTGGCAACACCTCACTGGTATCAAGTTCTATGCCTCACTAGCCAAAAACCTCATTGGTTACATTCTATGCCTCACAGGAAAAACCTCACTGGTTACATTCTATGCCTCACTAGCAAAACAATATGTCTCACTGACAAACAAAACCATACACCACTTTCATCAATTTCAGAAGAAATAAACAAATATCAGAGGGTTACTCTGTTTCAGGACAATCCACCACTCTATCTCTACATTAGCAATTCAACAAACTCCATCTCCCTTATTCACACATACCATAGCACTGATTCATCAATCAAAAATTATAGTTCTAAAAACTGCCTTCACACCTCAAACCACACACCCTAATGGCCAAATGCACATCAACCTCAATTCTCATCACCTACCCGTTAGAATTCAAACAGACTTTAAATATAATTCGTTGATCTTCAATTTGGTGCCTTCATAGTGGCCGAAACTGATCATTTCTTTACAAAACGTTTACAACAGAACCATGAGCACATACATGCAGACACCTATCAAATTGAAGCCTTGGGAAATAGTTGTTAATAATGTTTAAATAAGAGCCTTTGATCTCATACTCCCGCCTCTTCACCAAACAAATAAAGACCATTGATATTTCTTTAAGCAAGGCAACCTATTGAGCAGGTAAAGAGGGCCCAATACCCAATGGTTTTGAAACCCTCAAACAATGACTTAAGTAACTTTTGACCTGCTATTATAAGTCACCTTTCAAATATAAGAAATAACATTTTATTCACCTTGCATAATGAACATAAGGAAAAATGTCATTAGGGTTTTAGAACAAACTAACTAATCCGTGAAGAGCCTAATCAATCCAAAAATAAGTAATGGATGCAACAACATGCTTAAGGTGAATGAACCTGCATGAGGAGATGATTAAAAGCAATCACAGTGCCCGATTGATCCGAAACGCCGAACGCTAATAGAGAGCCACCAACTTATGGAACAAATAAAGGCCAAGAAACAGCACCAAACAAACTCAATGGGCTTGAAAACATGTAATTGATCTATATCCTTTGATTTTGACCATATACCTTTTATGCAGAATATTATGCTTTTGACATTGGTTTAGATCCTTGTAGAAGCATGAAGATCTCATCAACAAACGCCAACCGTGTCTTTATTCCAAAAAACCTATCCATTGAATACCTTTGACTTTGTCATGAAACAACTCTATCAAACTTTTGCAGCAACTTCATCGTACAGCACGCCGCTGCATGTGAACAAAATTAGCCGAATGAGCAAGAAAAATTTGACATGAATATCAACAACCACTTTGGCTATAGATCACCAAATGAATGAACAACCTCTTTGAAACCAATCCATGACAACACAATGACAACTCCATTTACCTTTGCCATCAATGACAAACAACATCAACACCTCTCTTCCCACAAAGGTTATGTTACTTCGCAACTTGCTCTTGGTGCTTCCTCTCCTTTGTTGGAAAATGAGCCATACCCAAACCAAAGATGGACTGGTCACCAAGAGGGTCATTAGCACAGTGTTAGAGGACCCCAGCAGCAAATGAGAGGTCCTAGGTTCAACTCATAGCCAGTCCATACAAAGTTTAACATTGCATCAAAACCTGAGTCAACACAGCCAAGCCAAGTTAAGATCCTTGAGCATGTATAATATGGCTCAAGGGGAGGGTATGGCTCAAGGGGAGGGGGGCAGAGGGCAGAGAGGGGGGCCTGTTGGAAAATGAGTCACACCCAAACCAAAGATGGACCAGTCACCAAGGGGGCCAGTAGGTCACTGGTATAGCACCCCAGCAGAAAATAGGAGGTCCTTGGTTTGACTCCAAGGTGATCCATGAAAATTTGTACATCCTTCTTGCTCACTTATGGAATAGTTGATTAACTTAAGAGCCAATCAACATATGTCTTGTCAAAAGGAGCTTTTGTAAACTATTTTGATATTCATCAAGGTGAATCAATGAATATTGGAAATTATTTAAGTCTTGTAACTTCTAGAAGTGGTGAAGCCTTTGTTGAAAAAGTTTGAACTAGAAAGAAAGAAATTGTATTAATGTCCACAAATGACCAAAAGTAGGTCAATGGGACTATGTTACAATAGTTAACAAAAGAAAGTTTTAGGAAGAGAGAACCCAAGAATCAAAATAATTAAGTGCTTATGATAAACTAAAGTAGTGTGCCACTAACAAATAGAAATACAGATAGCAATAAAAAGGCAAACAAGAGCCCCAAAAGCATGTGTTGTTTGAAGACTAGAAGAAAATCCCATCAAATATCCCTGATTGCATATGAAATGAAGTTGTCGTCTAAGCCATTGTTAGTCACTATGAGAAATAGTTCTCGCTAGGAAGCATCTAAGATCAAAAAGTCACACTAGGATAGCCTAGGCAAAATAAAAGCACTATAAACTCACATAACATCCAAGGACAACGTCGCTCCCATAGCAGAAAAGAAGCTCATAATGAGTCTACCCTTGTGGTCTAAGGGCAGCAAGTAGTAGAACCATGTTGCCAAAATGGGTCTGAATCATTTTGATGGCAAGAAGCGAAGCCATGATACAAGGGAGAGTAAGCTAGGGAATCTAATAATGTGAGTGGTAATGGTGTATTGAGAGAAGCACCATCTAACTAATCTATCAACTTTGATATGTTAAGTATTGGTATCCAATGGCCATTTTGTGTTGCTTGTTGTCTAAGGGTATTGTGTGTTGCCTAGGTGGTTTGCAAAAAAGAGGTGATTAGATGGGGGCTCTAGAGCCCCTAGACTACCCCCCTTGTAGGCATCTACAATGAAGTGTGATGGCCTCATGAAAAAAAAAAGGGCTAGGAAAATTTGGTCTTAAAATTTGAAGTAGATAGACTATTGCCTAAGTCCCTATAGAGGCGACGAAATCTTTCTCAAATCTCATAGTAAATGGGGCAAAATGAAGTGTTCCCCAATCTCTACCTTCTAGAGAAAGAATAGACAATAGATCCAATCCTAATAAAGAATGGGATGATCAATTTCAAACCAAAACTAGTGAGAGTACACTCTCAATTGACCAAGGGAAAACCTCAGGCCATGGTACCAATTACATTGGAGATAGTGAGAGCAATGAATAAAACCATCCACCATCTACAAGAAAGTTTGAGCATAGAAAGCCAACTTGGGGTTGAGCGGTTCACAAGGGGAGGCTAAAGGGGTCACAATATACTATCTATAAATTTCCTCTCTAGCACTTCTAAATTTCTAATGATGATGTCCAAGGAAGTGAGGGTGGCATCCAAGGAATACATTAAAGAGGCTAGCCTATCAACAAAGATGCCAATAGAAGGAAGAAGCAACTTGGTCTCCAAATACAAATAGTACTAAGGTGCAATAGGGACGAGAGAAGTAGTGAGGACAAGTGAAGCCATCCCCTCAAAGGAGCAAAGTGCTAAAATGAATACCTCTTATGACCAAAAGCTAAGGCCCTTGTGGATAGGAGCTTGTGGATGTACAGAGCAAGCTTGAAGACAATCTCAAGGCATAGCATCAGGGCAACAAATCTAGCTTGGACAATGCATTACGCAATCCATTGCAACAAATCATGTGCTGCAACATGAGAGTTTGGACCCTCAATATGGGCTCATTCAATAGCGTCCAAGCTAGGTCCCCAACCTTTGAACCATATAAAGTTTTAAGTTTGATGATTGTATCAAAAAGGTGTAATTTGGAGGGGATGTCCTGGAAGTCGGTCTAGACATAATAACATTCTAAGACAAAAAGAGAGGCATACCCCTTGCAAAGGCATAAGTGAGAGGAAGACTTCATTCTCAAGGATGGGCAAGAAAACTAGACCCCCAAGAATGTCTAGGCCAATGTGATACCTAGAAGTTTTCCTTTGTACAAAAACTAGAATCTTGAGAGAGAGAACTTGGAGATATTGAAAAACATGACCATAGTTTCACTAAGGTTGATCACAAGCTATTGAAGTTCATAGAAATGAGCAAGGGCATTGAGTTGTCACTATAAGCCCTTAGTTGAGTGTGATAGGACAACATCATCAGCAAAATGAAGAGTGGTTATAACGACCTCATGTAAAATACAATCATCATCTAAATGGGTATGCCAAAAAAGATTTCCTACTAACTTATCAATGTAAGTGTTGAATAGGATTGGCAAGAGAGGCCACCCTTTCTTAATCCCAATTCAAAGAATTTAGGATTTTGATATCTCTCAACTTTTGTAAAAGCAGGTATCTTGGAATTGAGTCAAAGGCCTTTCAAAAGTCAACAAACCAAAAAAAGATTTTAGAAAATCTATGACGAGCCTCCTCAATAATAGCATAGAGTGTAAAGATATGCTTAATACTCCGGAAATCCTTCCTAAATCCTACCTACCCCTCAGCTCTGATATTATTCCTTTCCGAGTACCCTAATAGTTGTATGCCGAATACTATGGCATAAAGTTTGGCAAAAGTATGCCCAATCATACCAGTCTCATAATTGTCAAGAACAAAGAGATCCCTAGACTTATGAATAAGGTGAATGATGTGTTGGAACTTGGGACCATGACTAACGAGAACCTTAACACAACACCTCACTAAAGAACATGGCAAGGGGAAAGGCAAGTTAATCCATATCATATTTCATGAATTCGGCTCATGAATTCGGCTCAAAGACCTTTGCAATCAACTACTCTATTGGTGCAAAGCTTCAAAATAGCTCTCTTGATGGAAAAAGAGTGAGCATAGTGAGCACAAGATGGTCAAGAACATCATAGAGGGAACTAGTATTAGAGACCCATGCATCAAGGGTGATATCAAAAATAGACATTGGTTTTTCTCAAGAGAAGAGTATGTCGAAAAGTCTTAGGTGTGGTGGAGATCAACAAGGAGTGCAAATCATCTAGATGCAAGAAACTCTCTTTTCTTATGTCAAAGAAAATAACAATATTCCCTATGGAGGGTGAGTATGAAGATAAGATCATGGGCAAGAGAAAACCGAAGCCTCTAATGAAGGCATTTACACTCATTGTCATACCAACAGTTTAGGGAAAGATTTGTGGTGGAAATGGGATCTAGTGTAATGTGTAGTGTGGGGATAAGAATCAAAGGGTAGCATCCTAGAGGGCTTGAGGCAAGAATTCATACATGGGTTCAATGGTGGGAAGAGGGAGGCAATAGAACTCAAAAATTAGAAGAGAGAGACGAGTAGCATAATCAACGATGTAATCATCATCAAAGTGGATTGTGGTATGTTAGAATGTCTAACACTAGGAGGTGGTATGGGATAGGAGGGGAAGAGAGGTGAGAACCAAAATGGAGGGTGAGTGTCAAGACAGCATGGTTAACATGGGGGAGCTAAGGAAGAGAAAGATGTGGGGGATGAGGACTTGATAGTGAGAACATAATCTACAGTGCTTGCACCACCGCCATCAGTCAATCTATCAAAATCGAGGAAGTGAGGAAGCACATTGAAAATGCGCATGCTCTAAGATTTGCCCAACTAGAGGTGTCTCCCATAAGCTATAACTATAGAAATCCTATCAACAAAATGCCCTATGTAAACCAAATTCCTCAAGATCCAATTAATGAAGATATAACTAATCCTACATAAGGTGATGAATAGGTGCCTAAACGTGCTATATGGGCATTGAAATCACCCCAAAATATGATATCAACAATATTGGAATACAAGATCCCAAGACAGAGGTCATGGAATAGAAAACTACTATGAAGACATCCTAGAGAGGTTGATCCATTTAAACTCGTAGACACATGTATCTCAAGTGGAAATCAAAAGCCATGAGTGAAACTATGGACATAATGTTATCCTAATTGTTGCAAGCTCCACCACCAAAACCATAGACCCCACTTGACATATAAGTCTCACAATGAGAAGCCAAAACCCACGAGTATTGAATGATATGAAGGAGGGCCCGTTCAAGGCTCTCATGGATACTAGAGAAGTACTTAATCTTCTAGAAATGGGTCCAAATCTACTTTTTTTTTTATCATGTTACTCACACCAATAAGAAAGTGCAATTTTATCCAAATATATGTGTTATTAATGATATTAATAATGGATTCAAGGTTATTGCTATAGGATTTTGTGATGAATTAAATCAATTGTATGACATAGGGAAGTCCATGTCTACATCTTCAACCCTTCATCTATTACTTTGGTTGCTAAGGAAAATGATATCAACACTCTTTAGCACCATCAATTGGGTTATATCAACTATGGGAGAATGCACCAAATGGTAAATAAAAGAATAGTCTATGGATTTCCCTTTGTATGCCCTCCTAGTGGTGCATGTGAAGGTTGTATGTTTAGGAAACATCATCAAGAGGAGCTTTGGAAAAAAAAAGCTACCAATCATTTGTTGCAACCTTTGGAGTTCATTCATATAAAAATGTGAACACATGAAGAAACCATCATTAGGTGGGTCCAAATACTACATCACTTTCGCTAATGATTTTTCCAATGTTCTATAGATCTTCTACATCATGCACAAGGATGAAGCCTTCCTCAAGTTTAAGGAGTTCAAAGCATGCATTGAGAAAAACCAATATGACCAATGGATCAAGTGTCTTTGTTCAACTTAAGAAGGTAAGCATGTTGGCAAATAATTTCAAAGGTATCTAATAGATCATGGCATCAAATGGTAGTGAATAATCCCCTAAACTCCACAAGAGAATGAGGTAGCAAAACAAAAGAATCAGGTCACCACGGATATGGCTTGTTTTATGATTCATTCTAAGAGGATAGGTCTTAATTTCCAGGCAAAATTAGTTGTGTATGTCAATTATATCATCAACCAATCTGGCACTTAAGATCTTAATGATAATGCTCCTTATGAAGCCCTTGCCAATTTTTAACCAAATATTTATTACCTTTGTGTGTTCAAATGCAAGGCTTGGGCTCATAATCATGATGATTCGCCACAAATTGGAGCCCAAAAGGCAAAAATGCATCATGATTGGATATAATGAATAATCAAAATCATACCAACTCTACAACCCCAAATCTAAGAATATGATGATTGAGCATGATATTGTTTTCAACGAAAATATTGCTTCCACATCATCTAGACCTCATTCTAATCTTCTTTCTTTGCAGGATGTTCCTCCCTCTTCCACGGATGCTTCTAGAATTATTTTTCTTCCTCTCCCTTCGAAGGACAATTACCCATAGCTTCCTTATTTTTAGGAGGGGCATTCTCGAGTCTACCCAAGGTGAAACACAATTTATTTTAACTTGAATTAGGAACAAGTTGTCCTAAGACACTCAAGTAGTGTGCTGCCACTCTCAAAGATGTGGAATCTATTCTTCATGATTTGACAAAAATCATGGAAGACCTAATCCATTTTTCATCAAGCATGTATTGCTCAACACATATCAATTTCATCAAAGGTATTATCCAAAGTTACAATAGCTTTCAAACATTCTAAGCAAAGGACCTCCTTTATCACTTGCTTGATCTAACCAGTTTAAATAACAAAGATTATCTTCAAACTATTGTTCAAAATACAGCCCAAAAAGGTTATCTCCATTTCATAGAGATTAGGAAAAAACTAGCTATATGTTTGAAAACAATAACTACCAACAACTGCCTCTTGTCTAGGCTGAAACTTTTGACACCAAAACTCTCAAGCCAAATTAAAGAAACTAAATGTAAAGGGGACCACCTCT
>VDFB02366173.1:0-33004 GCA_007258455.2 Sequoia sempervirens
CGGGGGCATTACCCATCCCACTCACTGAGTCCAAAATCCAATCACAATACAAAAAAAAAATGTGCATAGATAATGGCCACCAATTATCATAACCAAGACACAAATTTTCCCATATCAGAGTTGAACATCTATTTCCCATCTGTGAGAATATGACATCCATTCTGCGGAAACTTCAACTTATTTCCCCACCAGAAACAGAATAATCATTTGTACATAAACTTTTACCATTGCTAACTTTCCAATCCATTATTTGATTCATACAACTGAACAATAACTCAAAGTTACGGTGCCAAATACATTGCATGGAAATCATTGTTTCCTACACCCAAAATGTTAAATCTAATGTACTTATCATCCAAACACGCTGAATGTCCAATTAAGGCTACATACCCCATTTCATTTAAACCAAATGGTTCTATTCATACCCTACTTAATATTATAAGAAGTATGATATGAGGATACAACATAGTAATTCAAGGACTGAATTGAGTGTTTTAATACTTTTAAATGGGAATACATAACTATATGAAAGTTATATACATGTATATATGAGCCAAATTCACACCATAACCGAATTGTATTTCCTTGAACTATGTTTACATTTAACACTGATTGTTGTCTAGTGTTTGTTTGACATATCTAAAATAAACTAATCGAAAGACAAGAACCTCCAATCGGTGCAACTAGCAGATCATCATTGTTTGACTACAAAGAAAAAGAATGCAACTGCGGTTGGATTTAAGACTAACAATCTGATTGGAAATCACGCACATGCAAATAGAAGGGAAGAACACAGCACTAGAAAGTTTTCTAAATCATTCATAAATTCATATTTACTTCCTCATATACATTATTTCTACCACATAACACCCTCGCATACGTATAAAAGTATATGTATATGTTTAGATTAAAGTCTAAGATTAGATAAAAACTCAATCAACATACTATTTAATACAAAATGAATACAAAGAGGAGACGTTGTCAATCTTCCTGTCTACGGCCAACCATCAAGGCAATGTTCCCATCCTATCTTTGATGGAAGATCTTCTCCCTTTTGGAGACATTCTAAGACCATGGAAGTAACGCACAAGAAAACAAGAGTTAACGCCTACAGTCCTTAGAAAGGCGAACCAATACATACTCCAAACGATTCGATAACTGAGCAAAAACTCAAGTAAGCATCAAGTGAGGGAACTCATTCCTACATGTTCCAGCATAGACTGGTGGATTGGAATTATAAATTTCCAGTCGTTTCTCATTCACAATATAATTCAAGGCTCTACGCATTGTATTGCCAGAGATATATTTAAAAAGAAGACGCCAGTACAAGTTAACTCAAGATCACTTAACTTAACACAGATTAAATGGCAATCTGAGCGCAAGTAATCTCAAGTCCAAAAGTCTCACTCCTAGATTTACTCACTAATTGGAAATAGTTGAAAGGTAATTGTGCCCCTCAAGAACAGAATACGGCTTAAGAATTGATCATACACATAGGACCGATGCAAAATCTGAATTAGAGGATTTATCCATCTTAAAGACTAAGCTGCGAATTGCATGAGAGAACAGAGAGCTATCTCAAATATGCTTTGCAGGGAAAGTATCGAACCTACCAATCGACATCACCAGGTTAGCAGATCTAGTTAGGGCTTGGAAGTCAATGCCAACAACAAGCGACAGTTTAATATCTAATTTCCTTAAGTTTGAATAAAAGGATAAATAGCTATTAACATGAGTGCCTATGAATAGGATCGACGGTGTGTAGTCTGCCAAAACAGAGTAATAAGGACCAGCGCATAAAATTTATATATATAACTAGACTTGTAGGTTGAATTACATTGACCCGTTTTCTCCTTCACATGTTAAGAAAAGTCCAACACTCGGAAGATTAGCATGGAGTAACAAGCGGCAGCCAATATGAAAGAAAGTACACAAAAACTCTATTCCATATACAACAAATCCTTCGCAGGTAACTCAGGATGTAAATTCGAATCTTTCTTTGTTTGTAACAGAGATATTAGGCTCGACCATGGATCTGGAGACTAGTAAATAAAAAGATACGTAGTCAACTAATTTACTATTAAGAATTTTATTACCAAATAACAAGCTGGCTCAAGACCGTATAAAATAATTAAAAGAGTTATCTTTGCTTTAGAATTTTAAGCCGTTCAACAGACAAGAGTTTTGGGTTCAGAAAAAATGATATGTATTCAATTATTTAGACATATATGAGTAGCACAGAATTCTTCTAAATAAAACATGGCATGCATAAATAATTACTATAGGAATATGACTCAATGCAAGATAAAAGTGGAACCTGGTATAATCATGTATAGCTGAATCAAACTATGGTTGTCGAGGTCATCCAAGCTGTAGCTGCTTATTTCCACTGCCTCTACAACCTAACAAGCTTCCAAAATGAATCACAGAGCTTCTCCAAACTCACGCAATAGGATCATATTCTAGAGCAAATTTTTTATCAGAAAACCCTCCAATAAAAATTTAGGAAAACTGAGCAAGTTTCAAGAAAACTTCCCAGCCAGACATTCACAACAAACATGAAAAACTAAATTAGTTTTCTTCCCGGAATTAGTTTTCTTCTGGGAGAGATTAAAGGCAACTGCCCCTGTGGAGTTAACTCCATTTCCCCCGAATTAATCTCCCGTAACCAATTTTATTCCTTCCTTTATTCAAATTTCCTTTCTTTTCAAGTTTTATTAAATTAACCCCTTTCCACTTATTTTCACACAATCAGACTATTCATTACTTTATTATTTAAGATTTCTCTATATTTTATTTTTACAAACTATATATATATATATATATATATATATATATATATATATACATGTTAACACATGTATGCACACATTAGTATATACATATATATATTATTTAAATATTCATTTACGGAATTAATTCCAACTCAATAAAATTTAATTCCATACAGGTTAAGTTTAACCTTTTAATTTAATTTAGATTTTTATGTCAATAATCAGGCTTATAAATTTAACATTCAAAATAGAATGAAATAATCAAACCAAACTTAAGACTCAAACATAACACCAAAACCAAACAATGGGTAGCAATTAGAAACATAACAGGGATATGATGTCCAAGAAAAATGAAACAATACTAACAAAACTCACTAATGGAATGGGACATCAAAAACTTGTCCTCGACGAGGACGATAGCTCGAAGTGGGGGACCCAGTGAAACCTCCTAACAATAGCTCCATTGGGCTATGGCACACTTAGACCTGATAAACAGGTGGAGTCGATGTCATGTACCTGCAACTTGTAGTAGAACAAGGTGTTGAACATATGCATATAAAATGATCAGTCACACCATGATGGGGAATTCACAAAGTCACAAGGCACTTGCAAGTGAGTGATGTGACACTATCCCCATCACTGACACATAGAAACTATTATCAACTCATGAACACATACACAATAAATAACATCATAAAACCATATTCTATTAAATAATTAACTAATTTGAAAAAAATTGCATAAATGAAAGACATTAAATATCACATTGCCATCAACATTTTTAAATCAACCATGATAGCATCATAACCATCACTAAGCTAAGTACCATAATATCATCAAACAATCTCTACAACAACACATCAAAATATCATCATGTCTAAACCATATCCACAAAGTCATAATGTCTAACAACAAAACAACATCAAATAGTCTAGAGAAAATCCAGAATGTTGTCTAAACATAAACAGCCTGAGGGGCATCACAAAATCTATGTGATTGGATGATATCCCCTAAGCGAGTTTAAATACTAGTAGTCATTAATAGCTAGCACAAAATAGGGAATTCAATTGATTAGGAAGAATAAGTGCATAGTTTCCTATTTTAGATCCACACCAAAATAAATGACTCATATCTATAATGGATTTTATGTATAATCGAATTGGCATAATCATTCTAATTTTAATACCAATTATAAACAAATAAGAACCAATTTTAATCTTAATATTTACTAGTTTTAGAACTGCACAAGAATCATCTTCCATATTAATTTTTTTGATGAGTACCCTTATCTATCACATTCCCTTTGTGTAATCAACATTTAATTTTTTCAATGTGTTTATACCTTTATCTCTATTATCTAATTTTTGTATCTACTTATTACTTTCATCGGTTAATTAATCTAGATAACACAATAGGGGAATATTTTTTCCATCACATTTGTTATGAACTCATCCATGCTTACACCCCCTAGGGTTTGAGCTTAAGGATATACCTTGATTGATTTTAATATTTTTTAAATATAATATAATTTTTATTTATGATCATTTATAATTTTATTATGATTTGATTTATATAAGTATGTATTTTGATTAAAGGGTTTGGAAGTGGTTTATGTCTCTTTCTTCCCTCCTACCCTATGCTAATTTATCCTAATGTCTCTTTTTATATCTTTCTCCTTGGATGGTTTACATGCATTATCTAATGTTTTGAAATGTTCCTATCTTTCATGTCATAAAAAACATCCATTCTTGATAGACTCGTGATATTTTATTCTTTTGATGAAATTTTTTTCTCTATGGAAGTATTAATTTCCCATTTATTGTATATCTTCTCTTTCATTGAATTATAAGTACTTATTCCCTTATATTATATAATCTATCATAAAATTTAACTATATATTCTATGATAATCCTATGCCTTGTAACAATGAATAAATTTGGTTGATGATATATCTAGTCTTATAATATTATCTAAATATTATTTCACAAAATTAGAAGTAGACATGTAAAAGATTAAACATTGATCCTTATTATGAGAGAATTTTTTCATATTCCTAAATATTGTATGGGATTTATTATTCATCCACACCAACCCATGTGTAATATACACCTTATTTCATGTCCTTCTCGTAAAACTAATTTCTAGCATCACCCTTGGGCACCCATGGTTATATGCAATAGAATGTGGTATCTATTTTACATAAGTTTGTAAATTTTAGTATAAAATAAAATTTATGTCACAAGTAAATAGATCCTCAACCATGCAACAAATGAAAACTAATAGATATTTCTAAGATTTATATTACGCAATTTAACCACCCTCTAAACCATGAATTATAGCTATTTACAAGGTGAAAAATAGGGCCCACTATACTTGATGCCTTTTTCATGTTGGTTAATATCATGTTGATCTTGTCCTATAGAAAAAAGTAACCCTTTTTCACACATATTTTGGTAATGAATAATTTATAATAAAATGGACTTAAAGGTGCCTTATTTAGGGTGTTGTAAAGTGTATCTTTGTACTTTCACACTAATATAAGGCTTTATTAATTAATTGGGCTTACTTATGTTTTAATTGGTCCTATTTTGCATCCACAAGCCTTACTAATTGCATCTTTCCATGAATAATCTTAACACTTATCAAATAACCAATCATATTTAAATGTTTTGGGCCATGTGTTCCAAATCTGGTGATTCAGGACTCATACACCACCTTCAACATATGAGACCCACCTAATTCTTGGGACCTGGTTTCAAATTGCACATTAAACAAGACTCTCCTAGAAATATGTGTCCCGAGTTTTAGCTACTGGGACTCATATGCCACAAATTGCATATGAGTCCCACTTTAACTAGGAGCTATTTTGAGTTTAATTATTGATAGGATTTTATTGTCTTAGATCTGGTGTTGGCTTGTAGTGTTGTAATTTTGGGAAATCTTGCATAAATAAGTATAAATACAAGGTTATTTTACTTATTTTCATCCTAGAATTTCATAAGAAATCAAGAGAACTTTCACAAGAGTTCACAAGAGAATTCAATAACATTCAAGATCCTTCAAAGTCATATTTGAATAAAATCCTTGCAGCAATTCAAGATCCATCATCATGTCAAAAGCATAAAGCATGAAGCATGTCGTTGAGCTAGTGTTGTGATGTATCTTTCAAGATCCAAGTTAAGCATTGTTGCACATCTAATTCAATATCAAGATCTACATTCTTCATGGCCATTTCATGTTAGATTGTAGATTTATGTTTCAAGAAATCATTCAAGGTTTATAGGTTGAAGAAAAAGTGGATGTGAAGCCCTCAAAAGTACCAAAATGAGAAAAGTTGCAAAAGTTGTCAAAGTTGTCATGAACTTTGTCAAGGTTCACAAAACCTCAGATCTAGAGAAAGATATCCAACCTATTTGCATGAAACCAGTGGGAAAGTGATTATTTAATCCATCTTTAGAGGCTCCTAAAGTTTTGCTTCAAAAATTTTCTCCTCGGACACTTTGCAACAGTCTAGGCATATGAGTCCTAGTATTGCCTTTTTACTAGTTTATAGAAGCTTTTGAATAGTCACTTGGAGGTTTTAGATCCTACCAAAAACACTATACTAAATCACCTAGCCTAGCATATGAGTCCTAATGAGCATCAAATAGTATAATTTTAGGGTTTTAGAATTTTTTTTCTTTCTTCCAGGTACCCCTTTGTTCATTCTTAGTTTATTGTCCTAATCATTAGTTTCATTTCCTAGGTCATTTCTAGGTTTGCATAATTTTTTCATCTCTTTCTTTCTAAGCCATATCTTAGTGGTGAACCCCCTTTATGAATTTAATCAGACCCCTAGGACACCCTATTGCAGATCTATTTTCCTAATTCCATCCTTAGATTAAGATCTCTAGGGTTTCCTTCAATGAAACTTAAAGAAAATAGGTGGAGGAACCCTAATACCCCTTTAGTTCTATCTCCCAAAACATAGAGTGACTATTTTCTACATTTTATTTTGGTGAAATAAAAAATTTAAACTTTAATGTGTGTAGTGTAACCTTTTTGGATAGGCCCGGTATGGATAAATAAAAAATTCAACCTCCCTATTTATCTATTACTGGGTTTGATAATGTGGTAAAACAACTGCTTGGTGTGAGCACACTACCTATTATAGTTAGAGAGGCTACATTGCAAAATCCTATGCACATTATGCCTCATGATATTTCATACAATATTCTTTTAAGAAGACCATGTATTCATGACATGCATGTGGTGCCTTCTACCCTTCACCATAAAATGAGCTACATATACAACAACAAAGTGTACACACTCGATGTTGATCATGAGCCTTATAGTTTTTTACAACCTAAAAAAGATAAGGAAAATCATTTGAAAACACTAACACCAACCACATCAGTAAAACTCATGCAACAGAAAGATAAAGAAAACCATATTCAGGAAGTCATGGAGTTATTGGAAAATGACTAGATTTCCTTGGAGTTCACAATTTCACATAAAAATTCATGGGTGAATATAAGATCATAGACAAGGAATTTTAAAAGGGAAAAGAAAAATAGGTAATTTCAACAAAAAATTTGGAAGACCCTTCAAAAGAATCCACCTCAAACACTTTAGAAGAAGAAGCAAACTATACAACAAAATTTGATGAAGCTAATTCTGAACAACCACTGACTCCAAAAGAAATGAAAAAAATATATGGACAAGGTTATGAAATCATGAAACAACTTTGATATAGTGGAAAAGGATGTGGTCATATAGAACAAGGTATTTGTGTCCCTATATAGCCTAATACACAAGAAAATACTAGTGGTCTTGGTTATTGTCCTTGAAAGAAACAAACAGGCATTCAATTAATGTCAAAATTATTACAAAAGATTCTTCTAAGAAAACTTTAACATTAGTGCATCTTGAACTAATAGAAAAGTTAGTGGTCTTGATTATTATCCTTTGAAACAAACAAAAGAAACAAAGAAATCTTCGCTTACTATCAATGTCATCACATAAAACACTAAGGATTGGAGTTCCTTAGATTTTACGCCTTCCTTTAAAGAAGAAAACAAAACCTCACAATCTAAAGAGCCTTGTGTAATTATGGCACCTTGTACTAAGCAAGAGATATCTTTGTTGCAAAATAAAGAACAATCTTTTACTTTTGATCAAGATAGTATCTTGTTAAGACTACTCCAAGATCATTTGATTTCTCTTCCTCCAAGAACATGAAATAAATTTTACTACAAGAGTTCATTTTGTGCATATCATTGATTTTTAAAATGGTAATTCTATTCATGAATGTAAGGCTTTGACTAATAAAATCCAACATCTTAAGGATTGTGTGCTTTTCCTTGTATTGAAGCACCTAGTTCCTCTAATTGATACTTATTTTCATCAATCACCTCAGCTCACCCTTGCCTTGCATTAAGTGGGGGCAATGGGTTAGGTTAGCCTTGTCCTCATATAACACTTGTCATTGTCTCTTTTTGCTAGTTGGCCACCTTTCGTGTATATATAAGAGAAATCTTGGGATGTGGATGACACGACTTAAGTTGGCTCACATGTGACATAATTATCCATGATGCACTATTTTCATTCAGAAACATATGACTTGGCATAGGACTTTTCAAATAACCTCTCGTATCTTCTTCTAATTTAAAGAAACTTCTCACAACAATGGTGTTAGCAACCTCTTTAAAGTGGGGGCATACATTGACACTCATGTTTCACTATGTGATTTTCTTTATTCTTGCAACTCATCCTTTTATTGGTGGTGTCATTCGGTTTGATTTCCTTTGAGAGCATGATATTTCTTCGACTGGTCCTCTCTTGGAGACATTAGGAACGATGTTCCCTAAGAAGAGACCTTAATGTGTGAACTAAGAAAAATCCCTTTGAACATACCTTATACTATTTTGCTTGTTTAACATCTGTTAAATGGCCACCTTGCATAACATGATTTGCTTGCCTGTGGAACCATCTTATTTATTCATGGGTGACAAGCATATGAAGCTTTTCTTGATTTGTGTATTCTATTGTCATGTTGGGTGGTGCCTTATCAAAGTAATCAAGAGGTATAGCTTTGGTATGGTTGTACGTATAGGAGACAAACTAAGGCATGACTTTCCCATAGCCACTTGCTTGTTTGTGTGAGTGCATACTAGCTACATGCATATCTGTCTCATTAGGGGCTCACCTAGTGGAAAGCTTGAGGTTCCACTATCCCTTATGAGCATATGTTGGTTTGCATAGTGTACATCATGTTCCACAAGTAAACATTATTGGAAAAATAGCTTAGATCTAATCCACAACATATGAGACAAATGATGAAGGCTTGATCCACCTCTTTATTTTATTTTGTTTTTTTTTACTTTCTTTTAGTCATTGACATTGTATGTTTGTGTATCTTGATGATGCATATCATACACCTTCTGTGTTTCCCTTTGTGCTTATGTTGGTTTGACTTAGGATCTTGGATCCTGAGGGCTTGACCACCCCCTTGATCTTTTTCATTCTATACCATTTGCATTGGGACACTTGGACCTCTCTTGAATGTCTACTCTAGTGTGAGTTTGAAGCAAGTTCCTCCTCTCACTAAAGTGGGGGCTAAATATAGTGTAGAAAAAAGTAATCACTTTTCACACTTATTTTGGTAAAGAATAATTTATAATAAAATAGACTTAAAGGTTCCTTTCTTAGGGTGATGTAAATCATATCTTTACACTTTCACACAAATCTAGAACTTTATTAATTAATTGGGCTTATTTATACTTTAATTGGTCATATTTTGCTTCCACAAGCCTTATTAATTCCATCTTTTTGTGAATAAGCCTGACACTTATCAAATAACCAATCAAAATTCAATGTTTTGGTTCATGTGTTCCAGATCTAGTGATCTGGGACTCATACGCCACCTTGGGCATATGAGTCCCACCTAGGTCTTGGGACCTGATTTAAAATTGCACATTAAACAAGACACTCTGAGAAATCTGTGTCTTGAGTTTTAACTACTGGGACTCTAACACCACAATTGGTGTATGAGTCCCACTTTAACCAAAACCTATTTTGAATTCAATTCTTGCTGAGACTTTATTTTCCTACATCTAATGTCAGCTTGGAGTATTGTAATTTCAGGAAATCTGGCATAAATAAGTATAAATACAAGGTTATTTCACTTACTTTCATCCTAGAATTTTAGAGCAATCAAGAGTACTTTCACAGTTCACAAGAGCATTCAAGAATATTCAATAGAATTTCAAGAGCATTCAAAGGCATATTTGAAGAAGATCCTTTTAGTAATTTAAGATCCATCACCATGTCAAAGGCTTAGAGCATCAAGCATGTTGTTGAGCTAGTGTTGTGTTGTAGCATTCAAGATCCAAGTTAAGCATTGTTCCACATCTAACTCAAGATAAATATCTAAATTCTTCATGGCCACTTGATGTTAAACTACATATTTACATTTCAAGATACCATTCAAGGTATCATTGTTCATGTCTCATTGTTTCATTATAAGGTTTAATTACCTAAACGAAGTTTGACCAAGCAAAACCCCCATTTCCTAACAAAACATTACTTTTCTCTCTCTTTATGTGATTGTAAGTTTATAGGTTGAAGAAAAAGTGGATTTGAAGGCCTCTAAAGTACCAAAATGACAAAGTTGCAAAAGTTGTCGAAGAACTTTGTCATGAAAAGTTGTCAAGGCTCACAAAAAATAAGATCTAGAGAAAGATATCTAGCCTATTTGCATGAAACCAATGCAAAAGTGCTTATTTAATCCATATTCAAAGGCTCACAAAGTTTCACTTCAAAAAAATTCTCCTTTGAAACTTTGTGACAAAATAGGAAACTTTGCAACAGTCTCAGCATATGAGTCCTAGTACTACCTTTTTACCAGTTTTCAGAAGATTTTGACCAGACACCTAGAGGTTACAGATCCTACCTAAAACCCCTATACTAGTGCTAAATCACCCAGCCTAGCATATGAGTCCAAGTGAGCATCAAACAACAGAATCTTAGGGTTTTAGAGCTTGTTTTGAACACATATTTCTTATAGGTACCCCTCTGTTCATTCTCAGTTTATTGTCCTAATTTTTTAGTTTCATTTCCTAGGTCATTTAGTTGGGTTTGCATAATACTTTGGGTATGTGCAGGATTATGATGAGCCAAAAAGTGGTGATATTATGGGTATGTGTAGGGTATGTGGCTGACGACCTTTTTTTTACCCAAAATTGATGAAACTAAAAGTGTTTTTAAAGGAGATTCTCAGCTTCCCACCAATATAAATTATGCTTTACTTTGAATTTAATAAATAATTATTATTCATTTTCTATTTGAATTATGACTTAAGTCCTAATTGATAAGCTGATTGGAAAACATCTATAGATTTCATATGGTATGACATTTTTTTAATTCAAAACATGTGCCACATTCTATGATTGACAAACTATAAGATTAAAAAAAAATGAATTTCATGAAGTTTTGACCAAGTTAAGGTGGTCAGACATATGAGTTTTTATATTTTTTTAAAGTTGTCATAAAAAAATCATAATTAATTATTTACTTGGAAAAAAATTACAAAAAAATATGCATCACATCAGGACATGAGCCATCTACTTATATCTAAAATCTTATAAAAAAGTATAATCATTTTATTGTTGTTAGGGTGGTGAAACAGTCACCTACTTCTTACTTTTTTCCCTGAAATTTATGTACTACTGCATTGAAATTTCAAATTTTCACCAAATAGATTTTTAAAAAAAATAAAAATAGTAGTTTAGAAACTACATTCAAATTGCTACAAATTCTATTGTTACATATTTTTGAAATAATATAGATAGCTTATTCAAATTTTTACGTCAAGTTGCCTAACTCTGATTTTTTTAAAAAAATTGCCACTTAAAAGCCTATTTTTTCCATGATGATCCTGCACATACCCCTTTCATCTCTTTCTTTCTAATCATTTTCATAGTGGTGTGTTAGGAATTGCATGCAGAAAACATCAATTAAATGTGAATAAAGATTAAACAGAGGAATGAAAAATACAAAATAATAACAATAAGATACAATTTTTAACATGGTTCACCCAAACTCGGGCTACATACACCAACAAAGAGTCAAATATTATTATCTAGCAAATCAAACTAATTACAACTAGTAATCCTTGCAACTCAATACCGATGTAAATGCTACAATATAATGTCAACGGAAACCCTAACCCTTAGCCTTTTATCAAGAATTATGTCGATTACAAAATAGGGTTTTTAATGTCGGCCAATAGAAAAATAATGCCCAACACCTTTAAAAAATAGTAAAAAATCATGAGGTTTCAGGGGCACTGCCCCCGAACCCCCAATAAATAATTTGGGGGGAAACTGTGCCGATAAAAGTGGGGAAAATTTAACCTCCGAGTCTAATTAGGTTCCATATAAAAATGTGGTGAACCCCCTTTTTGGCTTTAATCACACCCCTAGGACACCCTATTGCTGATCTCTTTTCCTAATACCATCATTAGATTGAGATCTCTAAGGTTTTCTTTAATTAAACTTGAAGAAAATAGGTGGAGGAACCCTAATCCCCCTTTAGTTCTATCTCCCAAAACATAGAGTGACTATTTTCTATGTTTTAGATCCTAAAACTTATGGTATTCCATTTCTTTACATGGTTTGAGCCATTTATGTAAAACATTGAGGCATAAAATGATGAAAATAACGTAACCATATGTGTGTGAAATTTATTCTAAAATTGATACCTCGACAAATATACCACCTCTTCATAATAAACTATTTTAAAAAACTAAGGTCATAGATACACACTCATGCATAGATTGTGGCATAAATTTATAAGACAAGGAAAGAATAAACAAGAAAAAAATACTTATTTGATAACAAAAATCTAGATTAGTTTATGAAGTATTCTATCAAAATAATAAATAATATGTAAGGAATACAAGAATAAAAATAAAAAGAAATGGAGCCTCAATTCAAACCTAGTACTAATCCTAATTTTTAGCTAGTATTTTGAAACACCAACTTAGGTAGGGCTGAAATTTCCCTACCTCACTTGGAAGGAGATGAATCTCCCTAAAATATATTTTATAATATTTACTTATATAAATGATATTTGTATGTTTTATTGGTCCTATCAAATAGAAAATTGAACTAAGGAGAGTTATAAGAAGAAATATGTTTTGAATAAAAATTTAGATTGGAGAAGAAAAATTTATGAGTAGGCATGCATATATTTAGATAAAATCTATTATAATATTCTATAATACTTACCTACAGATCTTGAAAGTAAATATTTATATAGCATGATGAGATATAAATATTTAAATATATAGAAAAAAGCCTTAACTAAATGTAAATAAAACCAATTATCTTGATAGTAAATATTTAAAGAGCATTGTGAGATATAATATATAAATTATAGTACAAACCTTAACTAAATGTAAATAAAACCAATTATAAGTGAATAAGCTAGTCCTTTTCTATCATATTTTTAAAAGTGCAAAATATGAGAGTGAGGGAGTCATTTAAAGGAGGAGAGTAAGGGAAGGAGGGTAGGAGTGAGAGAAAGAGAGATGTTGTCATCTTTCAATATATTTATAATAGCATAAATGTATATTAGCATCCCCATCCAAAGAGAGATTTATTTTTTTGTATGTACAAATACATTCCTTGGGATTTCATGGTAATCAAATGCTAATAAGAGTCCCACACTCCATTGAGTCCTTTCTTCATTGAATTCCACATTTGGAGGATTCTTGATAATATTTGAATTTTCAATCCAATTAATTCTTCCCTAAATAACAACTAAGTTACTCAAATTATGTCTATTAATAGATATGTAACTATGATGTTTCACAAGGTCCTATATGATAATCTTGATAGAAATTTTCACCCTCCTAGAGTTAATGGCATAATTTTACCTAAGTTAAATTAAACTATACATAATGAAAACACTACCCAACTACTTCTTCCTCAAGAAAAATACCAAATATTTTAAATTGCATCTATTACTTTAGATATCTCTCATGTTACCACAAGATCCCACAACACAAATTGATAGAACTTCTCAAACCCCTAATATTTAATCTCACATTAAAATTGAAATAAAATTTAGATGTGCATTATAGTATAATAACTTTTTTAACAAATCCCATTTTTTTATCAATAATTACAATTTTTAATAATCAATCTTAAGTACAAACTTCAAGAAACTATCCATTTCAAGCAACAAGGGATCCAAATATGCATACCCCAAGAGCTTTCCATGTTAGTGCTAAGAAATTAATATTTGTATAAATTAGACACCAACTTCTAAGTGTAAAACCTAGGATTAATTCCATTAACTTACTCTGATATTCCACATAAAGGAGAAACATTAAAATTTAGGGGGGATAACTAAGAGGAATAATTTAAGATTTTGAATATCAAATTTAGTCCAAATATAAGAAAAATATAACTCAATTTCAGTGCATTAATATATTCACTTTAATTTGGTCTTAAATACTAAACCTCTCCCCTCTGGGATTAGTTTCTAATTAAACTATTCCAATTTCTCTATATTTTCCATTTAGCTTCATGACCTAGGCATTGGATTAAAATATTGATACATAACTATTGTAGACACCTAAAATTATCCCACTCAAATTTTCTAATTCTTGTTATCGTTTTTATATTAATTACATGAACTCATTTAATTAATCATTTTAATTCTTCCTCTAACATTAATTAAATTAATTATTTTAATAATATATCTAATATTTTTTCTAACATTATTTGGATGAATAAATATTATATTCAATTTAATTAATACTTCTTCCAAGGTTTAACCTGGAATAAAGTAATTAAAAGAAATTATTTCAATTCATCATCCACATCATATATATATACATATATATATATATATATTATTATTTTTTCATGATCCCGAACCTAATTAATTATTTTAAATTCTAAATATTTACACAAATTCAAAATTTATTTAATTTAATCTCTAACCTACTTACCCATAATATCATCCTATAAAATCCTAACCCTTTATTTTAAACTAGAAAGTCTACACCATCAGTACATCCCCATGTGATCTCACACACGTGTGAGGAAAATTATCCTATCTCTCTTTCCCATGTGATCTCTCACACATGTGTAAAACAAAACATTTTATAATTCCTCTTTCCTATGCAATCCTCACACATTACGAGCATAGTTGTGAGAGGAAACATGCATCCACCTAAGATAATTTTTGTAGTGTCAAAAATATTGTCAAGAACATTTTCACACTTGTTTGGGCCCTCCTTGTGAAATTGGGCTTAATGTTGCCTTGATTTAGTGTTGTAATGGAGTTTACACATTCACATTAGGTATTGGGCCCTTGTGAACTAATGAATTTAAATTATACCTTGCTATAAAGTGTTGTGAAGTGTTGTAACACACTTTCACACTATTCTAAGGTTTTATCAATTAATAAACCCCTTTTTAATTAAAATAAGTATTAATCTTTCCTTACTTGAAGTGTTGTGAAGTGTTGTAACACACTTTCACAGTCCTCTAGGCTTGTCATTAATAAATGGGATTTATTATGCTTTAATTGGCCTTATTTTGCATACACAAGCCTCATTTATTGCATCTTTTTTAGGATAATCCTAATAGTAATCAATATCTAATCATAATTCAAGTGTTTCTGACTTGTGTGGCCTAGATTTAGTTATTTGGGACTCATTCACCACCTTGGGCAAATGGGTCCCACCTAGGTATTTTTGTCTCGAACCAGATTTCACACATTTCTAAGCACTTTTGAGTTTTGGTCCCATACATTATGCCTAATGGGACTCATTCGCCATCTTGGGCAAATGAGTCCTGTGTGGCCGAAAATTAAAATTAATTTAAATTTCTAGTGGTATTTTATTTTCCTAGATTTGATGTCGGCTTGTAGTATTGTAATTTCAGGAATTCTTGCATAATTAAGAATAAATACAAGGTTCTTTCACTCATATTTGCACCTAGCAATCTAATAAGAAATAACGTGTTCATAAGAGTATTCAAGAGCATTCAATTGTCTTCACGAGTATATTTTCAAGCATTCTAGAGTAGTATTCAAGTATCAATCATCATGTCAAAGATTTCACGCATCATGTTGTTTTAGAGCTAACAATTGTGGTGTGGGATTTTATGATTCAAGCAAGTGTTTCATTCAAGATCAACAACATTCAAGCAAGAGTCAAAGTCTACATCCATTGGATCTATTGCATACATGTTTGTAGTACCTTATTGCTAGGGTTTGGTGAGTTGCAACATTGTTATTTATTCATTCATCATTCTCCATTATTATTTGATTTAATTTCAAGGATTGATTTCCAAAGTGGGGTTTGACCAAGGAAAACCCCTATCCACTAACCCTGCAACATTTTTTCCCTCTCCTTTGTGTGTGATTTGTAGGCCTAGTTTGTAGATTTCTTTAGGAGTAAGATTGGGGAAAGGTTGCAAGTCATTCAAAGTTTTCAAAGTTGTCATCAAGCCTTAGAGAACCTTGGAGAAGACCTATAGGTTGCAATTTGGAGAGTTGAATCCAAAAATCACTCGGGAAGGATAGAGTAGACAAAGAAGAGTAGGATCAACTTTTCAAGTTGCAAAAAATCCCAACTAGAATAATTTTCCACTTTTGGTCAATAAGTTCCAGTTCTAGTAAATTTTTAGGTTTTTTGTAGATTTGGATACCATTTTCCTCGAAACCTATTCTTGCACAGTTTCCCATAAACTAGACTGGTTCACCCAGCTTGCCGAATGAGTCCCCGCCAGTAGTAAAAGCATAATTTTCAATGATTCAGACCTCCATTCTGCCATTTCTAGTTTCCTAGGTGCACACATTTTATTTTCTAGCTTTTTTTGTTGTTACATTCACCTTTCTAGGTCATTTAGTGTTAGTTTGCATTCAATTATGGTTTAGTGTTACATCTTGCATTTCATTTATCTTTCCAAGTTAAAATTGGTCATGAATCTATTGTTAGATCATATCCAACCCCTAAAACAACCCTCTTGCAATATCTCTCTCTTTTGCATTGATATCTCAAGGGTTTTTTTTTTAGTGAAAGTTAGTGAAAATTGCCATTTTAGGTCCTCAACCCTAGAAGGGAACAAAACAATTTTCCACCTTTAAATTTCCACATAACCTAAATTGATAAATCTATGCAAAAAAGTATTCAAAATCCATATGCAAAAGAATAGACAACATACCATCAAATATGACACAATATGTACCCTAAGAAAATCCTCAGGAGGGAAAAATCCAACCTCCAAAAGAATCCATCACTCATGTATTATTCAACAATAGAAATTACAATACATTTTCAAAGTTCTCCATGAATACTTTTTAAACATAAAATCTCTATAAGCACTCCATGTTAACAAGCGTTCAACCACACATCCCATACCATGCTTCAAACCTCACAAATGATAAAAAGAGATTCCCTCAACTCCTTAGCCAAAATAACCAATTAGCCAACTGTCAACAATATACAACAACCCATTTGCTTGCTTTTATAAGCATAAGCTCACACAAAACCACCAAGTGGTATTACATAAATCCATGTGACTAATACCAAGAGCATACAAATCCATTAACACCCACATTTAATTTTTGTTACTAAGTTTTCCCAATATTAAATATTTACCAAATGTGCAACCGCATATTAATTATTTATCACAATATTACATACAACACATAAAGTGGTGCAAATAATGCTAACCCGTGTATTCCACACATTCATAGATCCCATAGGTGCATCAAAAATGTTAAATATTACATTAGAACATAATGTAAGGTTAAAAACACACATTTTCCTAGCATTACGTCACTTTTTGTATACATTAAATAAGGAGTAAACAAGTAAACCCAAACATGAACAATGGAACAATATATCATCAAGAAATCAAAAGTGATTAATGTGATCCATCAAGATAGTTCCAACAAGAATCAAGGTGATCACAATCTCAAGCATGAATGCTCTCATCCTCCATCATACCAATGCACAAATATAATAAACCATCCAAAGAGATACTACACTCTCTATTACAAAAAAGCATAAGTCCTACCTCTAACCAATATCCCAAAATATAAACACTTAATACAAATATATAACAAGTATGTATTAGTATTTTTCAAGATATAATTACCATATATGAAATAGAACCCATAGAAAATTATAACACATCCAACTATACATACCTAAAAAGTATACAAATCATAACAAGTGAACCTCATTCCATCAACATATACAATGCATAACATGCAATCACAAACTCCAAGTTTGAAATTTGTTAATAAAGAACATATGCATCTAAGAACTCCCACTACATAGGTAATGTAAAATATGAAAATTATCAAGGCATCCAAAGACCCATCAATAATAGAATCAAATATAGAGTGTAACCAATATCATGTAGTACCAAGGAATATACACAAAGATATGTAAATCTTGCAAACCCATATGTTGCAATACATCTCTCACCACTAGTCTCCATAGCTCTCCCAATTTCTCCACAAAAAAAAAGGAAGGAGATAAAGGAATATCCATGTCATCACCAAAGAATAATGAACAATACATGTCCATAAACATAGTGATCACCATAGATCCACAAAAATACCTCAAATACAATGTCATGTGAATACAAACATCTAAGAAGAATAAAAAGACCAAAGAGAGAAATTGTAAATCAAAACTTGTAGCATGTATTTCTATACAGACCTTTAAATGCTAAGTTGTGATAAGTATGATCTCCTCTATAAAACCCAAAATAGAATAGAATTATCCACATCTAACCATAAGCAATATGAATGCATCTCAAACTAAAATAAGATCAAACCAAATCCATTCCCAAACCAAGGTAATAAGCCTAATAATGTATCATAAACTCAACATCAATGAAATATCAAAATTATTAAGGAGATAAACATTTGAAACATCCCTCAAATGAACCCTCCAAAACCAAATGAGCTTAAGATCCATATGTATGAGAGGACAAAGCATAAATTGTAATGCATATAAAAATATTGATGGGAAATATATCTTAAATGATAAACCACCAAATATTCCATGAATGAGGAATGATAATTCTCCTTCAAGATATCCAAGCCATCATGACTCATCTAAGAACAATAACCTCATAGGTCCATGTTGAACTTACATCCAGCCAACGTGTAATCTCCTCATAATTTCCTACTAAAACCTCATTAATGAGTAACCACCTCAATAAATGTCTCTAATCCCAAGATATTTCTTAGCCTCACCTTTGTCTCCAAGTATCCACGAGAACCTATAATTGATCAATCCATACCAAACTCCAAATGCAACATAGCATCATCATGAACTTTTGAAGAAAATGATCAATGTACTCATTACCAAGAAAACCAACAAGATCAAAGTTAAAATCCCCAATATTTGAATTAGGTACTCATCAAGACATCATGATCTCATATCTCCAAGGCTAACCAATATGTAATCATATCCAAACCACATGAATATAACCATATCCTATCAATGAAACCCAAGATGTCAAAGAACCCTCACTGCATAAGAAACAAAATACAAGATTCCATCAAGACAGAAACACATATTGTAGAAGATCCACTACCAAGAGATGAATACACACCATCATGAAAAATATCCCACTAAACCATGATACTGATATCTCCATGGAATCATGGAAACCATCTCCTAAATGAAGATCCTCCATGGCCTGAATGCAATCAAGGAACTCAACACAAAGATCTCCCAAACCAAGAATATATAACACCACCAAACGATCATTGTCACAAGCTCCCATTGAAAAGTGTTTAATCAATCTATGCATGACATTGTGATGAAAATATCATCAATGAAGATAAACCAAAGTCCCTCACATAATCAAATTACTCAACACCAAGATCTCCCAAAAGGAGAAGTAAAACCATAATCCTCAAACCAAGAAGATAAACTAGGTACACAAAAGACAAGAATCAATCCAACACCACCAACATTCCACCTACATAAATAATTATTCCATTCCAAAGTCTCTAAGGAAAAAGGAACATCCACAACACCATGATCACCACCAAATGTGCTAGCAAAAAACTCCCACTGTGTCACACATGTTTGCATCACATAGTTAATAAGCATAGGTCCCACATCATGACTATACCTAGTAATACCATCTCTCCATCTCAACATGAAAAATAAAATAAAAAAATAATTTACTAAACCAAGCCACCAATTTTATACATCAATATTGAAGAATCTATGGGTATAGACAACCCAAATCCAAGTCATTTATGCAACCTATAAGTATAGACAACCTTCAACACTGCACAACTCATAGATCCAACAATGCAACATAGAAACTCGACAATAGAATAATAAAGTTATGTCAAATGAGAGTAATCAAAGATGTGTGTGTGAGTATATAAAGACTCAAACACAAAATAACCAAGATCTAAATAGCCATAAGCTTATAAAATCACCATAGGGAACAAGAACCCATAAAAATCTCATTTGGAAATATAAAAAAATAAATCATGCCAAAACATTTCCAAACTAATTACATTATGTAGTTCTCTGAAAAATATTTCCATTGACTATAATAAGTCCAAAATTTGACTTTGCATACACAAGTTAGGACCTTTCCAAATCAAAAAAGAACATCCAAATTCTAGCAAGAATTTCTCTATCAATGAAAAAAATATGGAGAAATCACTAATACCACAATGAAGTACATAAAACCACCTTTCCAACAACTATAAGAAGCCAAAAATAAACACCCTAGGTGAAATTTATGCCTCTTAGAACATAAATTCCTAATTAGGCTTGTTGTGGTGGTTGGTGGGTGGTGAGTCGATGGTGGACCCAAATGTAAAGTTAAGTTGGGTTTAATTTTCTATTTTTTAAAGTTTGGGAATATTTTTATGAGCCTCGTAGGGCTTGGGCCATGTTTACTTGACCGAGGGGAAAAATCAAGGGGCTTAAAGCCCCATTATCTTGAATTTTATAGTCTATAGTAGACCAGTAGCACCATCTGACATGTCACATAAAACTAGCAAGGATATGAGGTGGAGGTCTGTGGACACCCCTACCCAACTTTTAAAATATATATATATATATATATATGTGTGTGTGTGTGTGTGTGTGTGTGTGTGTGTGTTTGTAAACCCACAAAAGTGGTTTACAATTTGAATGAGGAAGGAAATCTTCTAAAAAATGACCCCATGCCAAAAAAAATCATTTTGGGGGTTCGAACGAACTAGTTGGTTCAAACGAACCAAAAGAGGGTTCGCTAGAACCAGGGTTCGAGGGAACCCATTTAATGCATGTATGGACCAATAGGGAAAAAAAACAAATGGAAACCCCATTATGGAAGGGGGTTCGAATGAATAGTCTTGGTTCACACAAACCCCAGGGGGTTTGCTCAAACCCCTTGGTTTGAGCGAAACCTCCCTTTCCCTGATTTTTTACTTTGTTCACAAAAAAAAAAAAATTTTGCACTTTGGAGCTTAGGTTGAAGATGAAAATGGTGGAGACTTCATAGGTGCAACTAGAATCAGGTAGTCCTTAGCATGAGCTATATAATGAATATAATTTTAATTTGTTTTAGTTTTATTATTTATTTGTTTTTCTAGTTTTATTAAACATAGGTTTTTCACTAAAAATCAAGCTCTCTATTCTGCACATGTGGAAAAATAGCAGATTATCAAAAAAGATTGAAAAATATGAGTGCACCAAATATTGAAGTCCTTGGGGTTGGGGCCCTAGCTCGGTTGGCTAAATCTTTCCTGTTGCAGGAGGTTGGTCACGAGGTCTAGTCTCCCCCACCCCCGTGGTACTGGAGGGTGTGTCACGCTAGTGTCGTCAGTCACATTAAAAATTTTACCAGGCAAACTACAATTTATAGGCGGTCATGCTACCCAATTCCTGCAGTCAAAAAAATAAAAAAAATAAAAATAAAAATATTGAAGTCCTTAATCCAAAAAAAAGAATTTTGATACATACAAAAAAGGTTACGCATTATACAGTCGTGTTGTCTGAATTGTAATTGGTTTGACTTTGAAACTTGATTAAAGAAAAAATATTCAATAAAAAACTATCTAACCAAGTGGAAGCACTAGATATTAGAGATACAAATCTAAATTTGAAAGAATTAGAATTTTATCCTTCATGGAAAAAATGTTATGTGTTATATGTAGTGAGCGTCACTTTTTAAAACTGTTGTTTTCTGAAAAAAAAAACAAGTTTTCGAGGGAGATGGAAAAAGAAGTGCAATATGATTCCAAAAATTTTGATAAAAATATATTTAGAATCTATAGACAAAATTTCATGAAACTCTAGTTTGCATCATCTTCAAATTCCTCCTTATACCCGGGTAGTTTAACTAGGGGTTCTTGATAGTTCCCATAGACAGGGAGCTTGATGATATTTTCTTGTACCAATTGTTGCAGGACTGATTCGATTGGTCTCCCAACTGGTGTGTATTTTTGTTTGTACTTTGTGGGATTTTCACTTGACCTTGTGGTTATTGATTTTGGAGATGTGGTGATTGATCTTTGAAATGTGGAGATTGATCCTTGAGATGGGGTAATTGGGTTTGTTGTTGATGTTGATGTTGATATCTAACCTCTTGACATTGGAAATTTTGTTCTTGATGTGGTTGTGGACACAACTCAACACTTTGATGGCATGGTTCAACCAAAGGAAGAGTGTACTATTTTTGGAGTGAAGATATCTCTTGGCTCAATAATTCAATTAGTTTGGCATGTGAAGCAAGTTGTTCTAGTGAAATTTGATCTTGATTTTGAATTTGACTCCCTTGATTTGGCTTTTGTTCAAGCAGATTTGGGATGTACACTTGTGGTGTTTGCATGGGATCATGGACAAATTGATTTCAGACAATGTTCTTACTTGGGATGATGTTCAGATTTGGCATTATGTGTTGAAATTGAACATTGTTGATGTTGGGAATCACATTGCCTTGATTTAGGTAACTTTGATTTTGCATGGTGTTACCTTGACTTGGAATCGTTAACATCTTGTTTATACTTTGAACAATATTTGTATGATTTTCAAACATATCCATCCCAAAGTTTACCAAGTTTGGATTCAAAATGTTCATGTTTTGTAAATTCATACTTGGTATATTCACATTCGGCATGTATGGATTTGATGGGATGATGTTGTTCATTTGAAGGCTCGTGCATTGAGTGTTTGGTTGATAGATTTGTAGGTTTGGACTTGGATTTAAATCTACCATCGGGAAAGGTGTTCCAAAATTTTGACTAGGCATACTCACATTTGCTGTACCATTGAGGTTTTTAGGAGATAATGATCCCATGTATAGATTGTATAAATGAGAGTTTTGAAAATCAATTGGCATTGTGAGGCTTTGATAATTTGGTTGGTTTAGATTGCTTATGATGTATGGATCAAGTTTATATTCCATTTTCTTCTTGTGTTTTGAATTTGTTGCAAAAGTGACATCTAAGGTGTTTAGGACCAATGATGAGATGAAGGATGAAAGGGGTGAATGATATGGGTGTTGTTTTTCTTAGGAAATTTGGATCAATGCTAGACTTTAGGATCTGATTTTGACTGTTTTTTATTGGATTTGGATAATGGACTTGTAAACCCTAAGATGTTAGATGTGATAGTAGGATGAACTTGTTCAAAGGATTGCTAATTCAATTAAATGTATGAGAAAGGATGCATTCCCATACACCTATCTAAATAAGGTGATTTTGGTTTTGATGATTTAACTAAGTGTAGAATGATGTTTCCAAAGTTCTTTTGTTGTATGGAGATGATAAATTTTTGGGGTGGATGAAGTGTTGGATTTGATCCTAAATGAACCTAGGAAATACTTGTTTACAAGACCAAGATAGTGAAGAACATGCCTTTCTCTAAGAGTAATTCAAAATCAAAAGACCAATGTTTGCATGAAAACCATATAACCAAAAGATTCCAAGCACATGTGTGGGGTCCAATTGATTTAATCTTTGCTTAATGGATTCTTTTTACCACAAACACTTCTTGATTAGCTTTTGAAATTTGATGTCCAATGTCCTAATTCTCTTTCATCCCACAAAGTGCATTATGTGGAAATCGAGGAAATCAAGGAAAAGGTTTCCTAATGTTGACCTTAGTAGGAGAAAATTGAGATGAAATACAAATGCCTAGAAACCTCTAAGGGTATGAATCCCAAGGGAAAGCAAGGGTACGTGAATTCATTCAAGGATATTTGCTTCTCCTAAAGGGTTTAAGATTTTGATGCTCATGTTAAAATGTTTGTTTTCCAATGTTTTCAATCAAGCAATGCGTATGATTTCAAGAACAAGTACAACGCTATGGATATGAAAGACAATATTTGTTGAGTCCCCACTTGGACAAGTCTAGTTGTGCTTATCTTTAGCTAATGGTTAGATGCTTGACCCCACTGGCTCGCCTCCACGATACTCACTTATACGGGGCATCCAAGCATCAACACCCATGAAACTCCCATGGAATGCTTTCCATTTCTACTAAAAGACCGTAAAAGTGTGGGGTGGCTTCAGAACGATCATTCTTGCACCAACAAATAGATCAAGGATTTTGGAAATTCTAAGACATGGGTTTTAATTAGGACTTTCCGTTCATGGATATTGACCCATATAGCGAGAGTCCATTTTCAGATCCATCTCATTGGAGCCAACTGCATGATATTGGCATTTTTTCCAATACCCACATTTATATCCTGGTTGGAAATACTCTTGGCTTTAGAGTGTTACCGGTTGAGTCGTTCCCTTGGGTGAGTACTTTTTCCCCAAGGCAGGCCCTCTAAGACAACAAAAGCGAGTAAAGACAATATCTATAACTTGATCAATCTTTGTTTGCAACAAAAAGAAATAGAATGTACGCAATAATGCTCTACTCACACTCGCACAATGTTCTGTTCAATTTTAAACCCAAAATGAAGTGTGGAGGTGATTTCTTTATCTTAACCTAAAATCACAAAAAAGGCCTTTTGATTCTCAAGATTGCTATAAAGCACGAGAGAAGTGCATACGCCCTTTTTCAATGAAGTTAGTCTAAGTAAGCCCTCACGAAGACAAAGTTACACATGTCCGTTTTAAATCCAAAAAGCAAATGTGAGTTATTTTTAAAGCACCAAAGGACAAATGAGAGTTGTTTTGTTCAATTGTTAACCAAAAAAACAAACTCTAGTATGTTGTATTCCTAATGTTCGTTTTAAGCCTTTGTAAAAAATTGAAAATATTATTTTTAAAGGCCAAATGAAATTAGTGTCCTAAGCAAGAAGAGATGACAATTTCTAAGAGTGTTAAGAAAACACTAAAGTGTTTAAAAACACTTTGATTTTGTAAGATACCATCATCATGCTTCTCCTTCAATTGATCCAACCTACAAGAAAGAAAACAAGTTAGATTCTACAAAACACAGAGGTCAAAAAGTAGAAAATAAAAGATAAATTGATCATATGAAAAAATGCATGTGCTAAAATGGAATTTCAACTTTTTACTCCTTATCAGCGATGCAACCCGTGACTGTGTCGCATTTCAATTTCTCAGCGGTGCAAGAACACAACAAATGAACGCAGATCCTTCTAGCACCAAAATGTGAACCTAGATCCTATACCTGCAAGAACACAACAAATGAACACATTAATAAGATCAAATGCAAGTTAGAATAGAGGTTCCCCATAAAATCCATTTAACCATATTCAAAATAAAAATAAAACAAGAACACAATGAAAGAAGATGAAAAAAATCTAAATCCTATTGAGAATATGTAAACTCTTGATCTTATGGGGGAGTTGGTGCCAATTTGATGTTGAAATTGGCCCTTTTCCAACTCCTTTGCAATATTTTATGATGAATGGTGATGGTGATCCATTTTGTTGAAGATTCATGTGTGCTCCATGATGAAAAACCTGCATAACCTAGCTATGGATGAAGATTGATAAAGATTTGAGAATAGTAAGTTTACTCAAATTGTGGATGATGAAATGAGGAGATTATCCTTTTATTTATAGAATGATAAGTTGAAGAGATGATCAAAATAGAGCAATGTGGGACTAACATTCAACCAATGGCAAGGTGCCGCTTGTCAACATGTGAATGGAGGAAGCTTGAGCACATTTTGATCAATGTGCAAGTTTGAAATTTGAATTTGATGAGATGACATGTTTAGGGGGGATGAAAGATGAGTTAAATACCAAGTGGGAGACATGTAAGAGACAATGTAAGAGATTTAAATGCTTTGTTGGATGGACAAGTCATTTTGGGGGGAGATTTCAAACTTGGAGGAATATTCCCTTTTTGATGCCATTTTGAAAGTAAATACAAAATTATTAAATCAAATAAATGATTTAATTGTGCAAGTTGCAAAATATAGAGGATTGGAGTGATTAGGATTAAATTAATCAATATTTGACTAATTTAATGAGGGATTAGTTGATTTGACCATTTTGACTTAGATTTTTTTATTAATTTAAATAAAAAAGAGAGGAATAATGACTTAGATTTAATTAAATAGATATTTTGATTTATTTAACTAAAGAGGGATGATGTTGATTAAATTAGATAAATTTTTGATTTATTTAATTTAATTAGATGAACCTTAGAGATTTAATCAAATAATATAGATTCTTTAATTAAATACAGATAGGAAGATGAAATGACCTAGCTAATTACACAGAGACAATGATTTAATTAAATCAAGGGATTTATTTAATTAAAAGGAGAATTATGATGAATTTAATCAAATAAGGCTATTTGGTTAAATGGTTAGACATAGGGACAATTCATGATGAAACAATTTTAGTAGATTAGGATTGAGTGTGCGATATCAATCTGTATATTTTCTATGTCTACAAGCAATATTATGAAACTTGGCATGACCATCTACTACCTTGACACAACAATCTTATGAAACTTGTCAATATTTATGGGCACCTTTTAAATTAAATTTAGATCTATAAGGAAACTATCCTATAGATATGGCAATCCCAAGAAACATGGAAATGACTACAACAATAAATAGTTAACTAGAAACCATGAATTTTCAATGCATAATGGAGAATATACAGAGAGTTAATTTAGTGAGTAAACATCCTTGAGTAATTTTGATTAAAAGTATGAAAATCTAAGAGTTCATAGTATAAAATAATATACCATCAAATACCTAACAGTCATAATAGACCTAGTGATAGTTTTCAGAGTCATAAGAATAAATTCATAAGAGAATAGAAGCGAGAGCATGAAAAGACACTAAGATGCAAGGATAGTTGTTAGAGTTGAAGAATCAGACCTATAGTGAGAAGGTAGGTAGAACAAAGTAATTTAGATTCAAGAACATCATGGAAGTTTTTTAGGTGACTATGTTTGGTCAAGGAGAGAACTTAGTGACAACATGACCATCAAAACAATAAGGATATTGAAAACCCTACCAAACCCTAGGGCCTTTTTCATCACCTTGTAGAGATCTCAAACATGCATGAAAATATTTCACAAAGAATAAAATCATCTCTATTTTTTATGATAAAAAAAACTAACAAAAAAATAGATTTACAAGTAATGAAAAGTACATGGAAAGTATATTATGCTAAATTTATTATAAAAAAAAAGACTTAAACCATTAACTATCCAACACAATCTAACAAATAAAAATATACAATGGAATATTATGATTAAAAAAATGATAATTTTAATAGTTATCTTAAGGTAGACAAAAAAAATTTGTGCAATTGAAAAATAATACTCTTATATTATTCTGAACAAATAACATTTTCATTTACATCATTTCCAAGCAACAATTTTTTAGATATCTCTAGCTATACAAAAATAAAATAAAATCTACAAAGATCTCAAAGATTTGAAGGTTTAAAAATCTTATATTTTTAGATCTATTCTTGGTTGTATCCTGCAAACTTCATCATAGAAGGATGGGTCATCACCTCATTTAGAATTGGATGTGGAATTTCCTTTATTGTTTCCATAGAATACAAAATAGGCCTAACAAATGCTGGAAGAAATAACCTTGTAAACACGCAAAAGGAAAAGCTAAATCAATATTAATTTACTAATTTTCATTCAACTTCTCTATAATCATTTTAAGTACCCAATTCTATTGTACTTCAAAGATTTACAATATGAAGTTTAGATATTCAAATAGCTTAAATAAGTTTAAGTTATGAAATTGATAAATAGGCTTTAGTAATTCAAAAAAAAAATCCATGTCTAAAATTTTAAATATCTTTATTGTATCTATTTACCATTGGTAGAGAGTTGAAAACTGTGAATTGTCCTCTATCCTATAGGACTAAGAAAGGAAGAACATTGGAAAAAAAATTAAATTTAATCATACGAAATAGTCTAAAAACAATGAAAGTTACTATCAAATTGTGACAAAGATCTGTCCTCTAAGTCATTTGCACATGGTGATTGAGAACATAGTGAGTAAGAAGTAAAAGAGCACTGGATCATAGCACTAAAAAATGGTCATGAGTTATGAAATGAACTTCACTATTCTTTTTATCACAAAAGATAGTGAGTAAGAAGTAAAATAGCATTGGATCATAGCTCTGCAAAATGGTCATGAGTTATGCAGTGAACTTCACTATTATTTTGATCACAAAGGAGATCAAGATAATAATTGACATACTAATGTGCACAAAGAATGTTCATGGAGTAAAAACCTCCTTACAATGTAATTACCACAACTGAGTTTGAAGTGAATTGTACTTGCTATTTTATGTTGATATGGATATGTTCTAGCCTGTAGTTAATTGTTGTAGCATAATAGATAGGATAAATAATTGTTCATAAACCATAGTTTCAAATTCTAAATTGCTATACCTTATTCTCGGAGAAAATCATAGGGGGAATCTATACATAAGACACCATTGTTTCAAATTCAAAATTGTTGGCTCTTTCATAATTGTTTGCTTCATTTATTTGATCTAATACAACCTATTGTTTAGAAGATGCTCTCAAAATCATAGTAAAATCCTTCATTTCGGGATGACTATTCAAAATATTTCCCATCATAAAAATGAATAAAACCATCAGTCATTAACCTGAACGTTGCATAACAATGAACAAAACCATCAGTCATTAACCTAAACTTTGCAAAAGTTTCATCAAATTATATTTTTCCACTCTTTTCCATTCTAAATTTTATTCCCAATTTCATCCATGAAGAACTTCTTTGGCCTAAAGATCCTGCTATTGGCCATAACTTTACTAGGTGTTGAGGATAACTTCAAGTTTTTACCTAAGAAACAATTGACAAAATATGGCCTTACTGAATTTTAATTTGGTAAGGCTGAATTTTGTCAATTGTTTCTTGGGTAAAAACTCAAAGGTATCCTCGACACCTGGTAAAGTTATGGCTAACAACAGGATCTATAGGTCGAGGAAGTTCTTCATGGATGAAATTGGGAATAAAATTTACAATGGAAAAGAGAGTGGAAAAGTAGAATTTGATGAAACTCGTGCAAAGTTTAGGTTAATGATTGATGCTTTTGTTCATTGTTATGATGGGAAATATTCTGAATAGTCATCCTAGAATAAAGGATTTTACTATGATTTTGAGAGCATATTCTATACAATAGGTTGTATTAGATCAAATAAATGAAACAAACAATTGTGAAAGAGCCAACAATTTTGAATTTGAAACAATGGTGTCTTATCTATAGACTCCCCCTATGATTTTCTCCTAGAATAACGTATAACAATTTAGAATTTGAAACTATGGTATATGAACAACTATTTATCCTATCTATTATGCTACAAGAATTAAACACAGGCTAGAACATATCCATTTCAACATAAAATACTAAGTGAAATTCACCTCAAACTCTATTGTACCTAAGTATGAAAATACTTGAGCTTCTGGTGTTTCTAAACGAAACCTATAGTAGAAAAGTGTAGTCTCCATCTGAAGGAACCATCTTCAGAGCTCTTCCCTGAAATGAGGTTTGAAAAAATTAGAAGAAAAGAAATACTATAATTCTAAAGTAACAACTTGTATCTATAAACAAATATTTTGGCACCCGAATGCTTTCTAACACTTCTAGGGTTTTTCACCTAAATGGAGAAAGATGTGAAAAAATGTAATGTAAAAACTCAAGATCAATGCAAGGATGGATGGAATATTCCTAAATACAATGTCTAAATGTAATAAACTAAAAGATAAAGATGATTATTAACGAAAAACCTAAGATATATAAGTTGTTGGAAAACACAGTGGTATGCAAAACAACCTAATAATGCAAGTAAACAATAACAAAATTAAACAAGACTAGAGAGGTGCACCTGGAATATGAATTCTAATGTAGAGAGGCTCTAGAATCCTATAGAGTTGACTAGAAAAGTTGATTGGGACACTTACGCCAAGTTGACTTACTCGATTTTGAAATTACGCTATAATGAGGTCTGGGTGGTACTAAAAATGCAAAAACCTCTTTTCGGGCTTGGCGGTGGGACTAATTATCACATATAATGACTTAGTCACCTTGCTCAATCTTAATAAATTTAGGGTTGAATCTATAACTTTTGGTACGCCCTTCCTAAAGGAATTAATGCTTGTCGATTCTGTAGAAATCAAGCTGAAAAAGGTCTTCAAGATTCAATTAGGGATTTTTTGACTTGATGAATTTTTGACCATTTTTTAAAACCTTTCTCTTTGAAAAATCCACATACAAGACTTGCAAACACACATGCAAAGAGGGGGAAAAGGGTTAAGGGCTAGAGTATAGGGGTTTGCCTTGGTCAAACCTCCATTTGGTAATCAAACCCTAGGTAATGAAATGAAATAAAGAGAGAATGATGAATGCATAACATGCAATTTCACAAACTCACTAAACCCTTGATGTTGAAATAACAATTAATGAAAGTGCTCCAATGGATGACTTGATGATGCTTAGAGTGCTTAGAATGCTTGAGAATGATTAAGAGATTAATTACTTGATTATTGAATGAATTAGATGTGTTTGAAAATGAATGGGGCTTAAAATGAGAGAAAAAACCTTTATTTATACTTGATTTTCTAATAATTCCTAAAAATAACACATCATAGGCCAACCTCAAGTTTAAGAGAATAAAATCCTGCCATAAAATTAAAATTATTTTGATTTTGTGCCTGAGTGGGACTAAGTCACCCTAGGTGGTGACTTGGTCCCATTAGGGAAATTTTACTGGGTGTCGGGAATTAAAATGTATTTAACGAGATTTAACAAGAATATTCTAAAAAATGCACTTAAGTAGGGCTAAAAAGTGCATTAAGGGGTCATTTAAACATAAGAAAGGGTTGAATTAGTGATGAAAAGCCTAGAAAAGCATGAGTTTGTTACAACTCTTTACAAAACTTTGAAATAAGACTTATTAAGTGATAAAAAGGGGTTATTTAAGTGAATTATAATGAAAGGGTCCTAGAAAAGTGTGAAAGTAGGTTACAACACTTCATAAAACTTTTACAAGACATTCTAGAATTCTTAATGATTCTCAAGGGTCCAAAACCTAATGTGAATGTGTTGGCCACATTACAACATTAAATCTAGGAAAAATCAAGCCAAAGATCCATTAGGAGGGCCTAAACATGATAAAAAATATAAGGGTTACATTTATTGTGTCCACAATATCAAGCCAAATGTCAGAAAGTATAATTGAAAGGAAAAATCCTTACAATTGGACCTCAAATTGGACCAAGCAGATGCATGATTTTATCTTTAGAATGTAGGAAATTTCTTTGTTAGAGCTTTACGACCTAAAATTGGATCTCAAATTGGACTGATAAAATTTATGATTTTATCTTTAAAATGTAGGAACTTCCTGTGTTAGAGCTTCACTACCTCAAATCAAATCTGAAATTGATACAACAGATTTATGATTTTATCTTTAGAATGTAGAAAATTTCTCTATTAGATATTAAAGATCTCATGTTGGATGTCCAATTGGACTAGCATATTTATGATTTTATCTTTAGAATAAATGAAATTCCTCTATCAGATATTTGGAAATTCCTACACTTACATTTTTCTCCCTAGTGAAAATAGTTAGAAGTGTTTCGCACCAGCTCAAGGTACTCTCCAGCTTGGTTATGACATCAATAGCAATCTAATTTTTCCTAAACTGTCCATACCCAAACATTGCATCACAATCTATTTTTCTTGCACATAAAAATTCCATATATTAACCCCTTCCAAATAAAACTCAAAATCATCATAAAACCATAATTAATAAATCATTTCAGCTTCATAAAGAATTCAATGTTATTTACTATAAAAAAAAAGTTGTATAAATCATTAAAAATCCATGAAGCAATCCATCCAAAGAGAAAATAAGCAACATACGGATTTGAGAAATATAAGTCCAAATGGTTATACTGTAACAGTAATGGAATCACCATAAGAGTGCAACAAAGGAACAAATTCTTGTGATTGTAATTATGTGATCCATAACTCTATTGCTCATGTGGCACAATTGTGTTATAACAAATATAGAATGCATTGATGTTTGACCCAAGTTTAATGTGACTATGTTGTGATAGAAATGGAGGCACTCATATGATCACAATTCATGTACAAATCATTGTCATCACAATTAGGTATCAATCATCATTGGGTGCATTCAGGTTGACTCAAGTTTAATAGGTTACAATGTAATGATAGCATAATCCAAGAGTGATTACCTCTTGCTGCAATAAAGAGCCTATAACTTTGGGCTATTCTAGAGAGTGATCAATATTTTCTAAACCTTATGAATTTTACTTGAAATTGTATAACTTAAACTACAAACCAAGTTTGTTACATACATGAATGTAATCTTGGGTTACCACAGACTATAACAATATGATATGTTGGTAACTATTATGGAAAGCATTAAAGAAATACTCATGCTATATAGGATACATTTCCCTTATTATGTTTATAAATCTTAATGATTAAACACAAGCTTCCCAGACACTCTAGGATAGAATCCAAGATCATATCAAAACCCTCTCAAGATAGCTAATTTTCTGACCCAAGATTTAATGTTGTTTTTAAATACCAACAAAAGCATTGGTAATAGCATGACTAGGGTAAAAACTCTAGGCCTCCGTAGAAACATAAAAATAACTCTAGCGGATTAGTGAGGTTGCAACACCAAAAATATTGAGACATTGTAGCCAATAAAAAAGTCTTGCAATCTAAATATTGTATCCAATAACAAGCACACTATGT
>VDFB02366174.1:0-48661 GCA_007258455.2 Sequoia sempervirens
GTTTTCTACCTAAAGAAACAATCTTCGGGATTGAGAAATTGAAGGCCTCAGCTCAAGCTGCCACAGATTGGCTGGCAAGTGTGCAAACAAAAGGAGATGATACAATTAAAGAGATTTTATCTATAGGAAATGATGCAGTCTGGACGAAGGAGTTGTTAGAGCATATCCTATCTCAGGATGAGAATGATATGGACCTCCTGTTGCAGAAATCAAAGGTTATCCTGGGGCATGGTAAGGAATAATTGGCTAAGGATGGAATCCTTCCTTCCTCCAGGGTGGATGAACCATGGGAGTGATTCGAGGCACTGCAGATCAGGCAGAAGGCCATGAAGAAAATTTTGAAAAGAAAGAAACTAATTGATGGTGAGCTTACTGCAGTCTATGATGGATGCATTGCCTTCTTTGAGGTAATGACAGGAAGGAAAAAGATAGCTCCCAAGTATCTGAGCTTGGAATAATTGAAAGAGTGGTGGCATGAAATTTATGCCCTGATTCCGATGGAACTACATCGCCAATCTACTTGATGATGCAGCTACATACTTGGCGGTGATGGATAGATACATGGCCAGCAGGGAGGATTGGAACAAAATTGTTGAACGGTCCAATGAGGAAACAGATTCCATTAAATGTCGACTCAGGGTTTTGCCATTGCCACCTGTTGCTGAGTTGGATGGAGTATTCCTGAGGATCCAAGCGTCGTCGGTTCAGAAGAAGGATAAAGGGAGTAGTAGTTAATGCTCATTTCAAGATTTGTGCTTCCCTATTATCATAGGGCATGCATTGGACCGGACTTCCTTGGGGACTGTGTCAAAGCCGACTTGGATGATGGCATTTAATGTGTGCCTTAGTTCATTTTTTCTTGGCCGACCTGTTTTGGCAGATTTTTATTATTTTGTAAAAGTGTTTGGCTGGGCCGACATACCTTGGGATTTGTTATTAATAGGCATTCTTGCCTCATTGTAAAGGGTTAGACATTAGCTAGACAGTGATAGAGAAGTGAGAGCAATAGTTAGAGCATTTTCCTTAGAAGTAATATTCAGTTGCTTGAAGCAAATTCTGTATCAGAGCAGTTGAATTGTTGTAGCATCTTGGTGATTAATACAATTGAAGACATTGTGGTTTCTTGGTGCAATCTCTTGTGTTATTTCATCTTGTGTGGTTCTTTTGTTCTATCTTTCAAATTGCTTAGAAATCTAGGGTTTAATATTTAGAGATAAATTAGTTTCAGTTTGGTGGATGATGTTTGTGATTTCATATGTGGAATGTTTGTAGCAATCTCTGGTCTATACTCCCAGTAACTATCTGATTGTAGTAGGCTGGTGAAGTCAACCTGGACCATACATATTTAATGTGCCTAAGTTCGATTCTAGATGCAAGTCTATAATTTAAAATTTAAAATACCTTAGAAGATTGCACCATTCTTGTAAGATTGTCTTGTGGGTCGATCAGGAACTGGTTATTTGAGATTGGTCCATTCCAGATATCTGTTGTTTACATTGTTCATTCTAGGAGTAGTTTAGATTCTATTATATCCTCACACCCTTATCTTTTGCTATTTCTTTATCATTTGGTTAGATTTAGGATTTAAGATCATCATATTGTCAGATCTGATAAGTTGAAAGATACAGTTTGCTTGTAGTAAGGTCCCTTTGTGATTACCAGCATTTTCACATATTATCTGAGTTGTTTATGCATTGTTATGACCTAACACCCGAGAGACCTTGGGGTGATTTTCAGTAATTTATTGTTGAGAATAACCTTTCAAGAGAGACAGAATATTACATTTTGTCTGAGTTGTTGCTGTGCATAAAACACCATCAATAGATTGGCGCTAGAAGGAAGTCCTGAATGAGCACACTGAATCGTTTCTTGAATGCCATCTCTCCAGAGAGATACAGGAGGAATACCAGATCTACCATAGGAGAGGAAGATTTGCAGGAGTTACAGTTCCACACTAGGTCAAGGAGGACCCAAGAAAGGGGAGAATCATCATCACCCATCCCCTCACCAACATCATCCATATCTTCACATCCTGAGGTTGAGGCTATACCCATTCCTGAGGCCGTTCCTGTTCAACAGCATCAGCCTGTGATTAACCAACCACAACCGCCACCCCCACTTTTACCAATGGCTTTCCTTGCCAATAACCCATCGCCCCTATTCTTCCAAGCCTATAATGTTATGCCCAAAAACCTTGATTACTTCTATTCAAAATTTCATGCTAATGACCCAAACAAGACTGCTGAAGAATACCTAAGGATTTTTTAAACTTGTCTCAAAGATAGGGGGATAGTTCATGAGGATGTTGCCTGTAGGTTATTCCCTTATTCACTAGGGGAAGAAGCCTTTTACTGGTACAACCATCTCCCTGCTGGTTCAATCCTTAATTGGAATGATCTTGAAAAGGCCTTTTTACAGAAATTCAGAATTCCCATCAGTGCCAATGAGCTATACCTGTAGTTCATCAAGGTTAAGAGAGAGGTTAATGAACTGATAGCCAGTTTCAATAATAGGTTCCACCGTGCATTCACCAGATTACAAGACCCATATGTTTTGGACGATGGTACTACCCTAGGAGTATATTATGAAGCTCTGGATAGCCTAACAGCAACCTTTTTAAAATGGAGACCTAACCCTCCAGGTACCCTGACTGATGCTTATACAGAGATTGTCAAGCTTAGTATAGATCTAAGACAACACCTGACCAAGCCATTACCTTCTCTGGGACCAGTTGCACATCCTAACCAGATTCAGGCAGTAAATCAGGCCCTCACCAATCATACCCCAATTATGAACCCAGTTCCCCAATTACCTATGGTACCACACCCTGGTCATCCCATGAACCAGATCTCTCCTATGACAAACTTCCCTCAACAACAAGTCAATCAGCCAATGTATCAGACACAGCCGAATAGCTTCCCTGCTTATCTACAGAATTCTGAGGTGTTGCATCAGTCTTTGGGATCCGCCACAATGCCTATTCCCCCTCAGAATAACCCGAACCAGATCCCTTACCAAGATCCCAATAGGGAGAGGATTGATGAAATGGCTGAGCAAATAAAGAAGTTAAATCTAGAGGTGACTTACTTAAGAAATCAGAACAGTCAACTGCAAACTGCCTAGAAGGGAATGCAATCTAATCAGAACAGAGAGTTTTCACAAGGACAAAATTTTGACAAGGGACAGCATAATGACAGAGGGTTCTACAATGATAGGGGATATAACTAGGATAGGGGTTACAACAATGATAGGGGTTGCAATAATGAAAGGAGGCAGAATTTTGATAGAGGCCAAGGAAGTGGATCAGGATTTGATAAAAGGCCACCACAAGGACATAACAGAACTTGGAATACAGGGCCTAATAATGGAGGAGTCCCTACCCCATTGGATCAACCTACCAATCAGATTGTTAATCAGTCTGCAAACCAACCAGTCAGTCAAGATAAGCCTCCTACTGGTGTGTACCTGGCTGAGGTGGCCTTATCAGGGTGGTGCAAACTCCACAAAACGAGCCAGCATTCAGAATTGGAATGTCCAGAGTTCCAAACTGCTGCCTCCATTTTTCAATATGAGGTAGAGAATAATGTGAATGGATAGGAGATGGTTCCTTCTAATTCCTATGATTCTCCTATGCTGGTATTGAATCATGCTCCTTTTCCAACTAGCAACGAAAATGTGCCAGAAGAACCTGATTCCCAGGAAGTCGAAACAGATCAGATTTGTAATGGAGATGAGTTTGCTCGGCTATTCAATGAAGAAATGAATGACAATGGCCCCCTCGATCAGGAGGAATCTTATGTTGAAGAAGTACAAATGTTTCAGAGACAAGGATTGAGGGATATGCCTCATAGACGCCCACAGCCTAGAGGACCTTTCACCACCTCCATTCCTCTCAACAACTTCAGTACCCCTCCAGATCCTAATGCTAGTAACAATCCGTCCTATCCACATGTCTCCAAGCAGTACTTTTCGAAGGATAGACAGGCTCAAACTGAACCACAGAAGGAAAAGGCTGTCCAAGCTAGCAAGGATAAGGTGGAGGAACCATCTAAGGAAGTCTCTACTGATATGAGTGAGGAGCAGATGGCTTCATATGTAGCAGAGAAATTCAAGAAACTAAAGGTAAATCTTTCTGCATTTGAGTTGTTAAGGTTCCCTGCAATTAGGAAGGCTGTCTTAGGCACCTACGATGCAAATTCAAAGTCATTGGACAAGTCTTCTGGCGATCATGTCGGCCAGACTTCTAATTTTTAGCCTATGAACACACAAAGTCAGACCCAAATTAGGACCAACCCGCCTCCGGGAGATAAAGGAAAAGAAAATGATAGAACTCAAGTGGCCTAGGTGGACACTCAGCCCACCTTGTTTCAAGGAAAGATAGAAACTCCACCATTTCTGATATTAGTCTGAATCTTTGGTAAGAACCTTCACAATTGCTTGTTAGATTCTGGTGCTTCCACCAACGTGATGCCTCTTGGAGTTTGTAGGGCTCTAGGAATTACACCTGCTGATTCCCAGAAGAAGGTCACTCAGTTGGACAGAACTAAAGTGAGTGTGGTAGGAGAACTTAACATGATCCAGATGCAGATAGCTTCTGATCCAAGGATTCAACAGGTTATCAATATCCAGGTAGCCGATATTCCTGATGCATATGGTTTGATTCTAGGGAGAGAGTTCACCAAAGCTTTGAATGGATATGTGTCCACTGATCACTCTCACATGTGGCTTCCATGGAAAGGAGTGCCTAATCAAATTAGGATTGAGAGAGAGCCCCAAATGAAGTACATGATTACAGAATATCAAAAGACTTCAACAGAAGTACTGATATCAGAGGTTGGAATGGGAAATTACCTGCTATCGGCTCAATATGAAGAATCAGATGTAGAAGAGGTGTTGATGCTACACTCGATGCCTATGGACGTTGAGAAAGGGTCCAGTCATGTTGAAGTTATGACAAAATTAGTCAAAGAAAAAGAAGCACCTAAAGACAAACAGATTAGCTTATTGGACGATTTTCAGAAATTCATTAGGCAATATATGGAGAACCAGACTCACCTGGGAAAGAGGACAAGCTTTAAGGAGCTACTCTTACCAAATTGGTGTAGAGTCCACAATGCTTCTCATTCATAGTTGGAGTGTTGTCTGTGTCAAACAGCAGTAAAACAAGTACAGAAATGCATGAATCCAGCTCAGGCGGTTAAGGCAGATGAGCAGAATCTCCAAAAAGAGTGCGAAAGCTAGAGACCTGTGGCAACTAAGGAGTCTTCCAGTACCAGGAAGCTGAATGATATGACAAAGAAAAATACCACTGCAGAATGCTGGACTCTCAAATTTGATGGATCCAAATCCAAGCATGGAGTTGGAGCAGGGTTTGAGCTGATCAGTCCAAAAGGTAAAAATTTCTTTGTAGCTCATAGGCTCCAATTTCATTGCACCAATAATGTAGCTGAGTATGAAGCTTTAATTCATGGGCTCCTTATGGCACTCAAGAAAAGGGTCAAGATCCTACAAATTTTTGGAGATTCAAAATTAGTAATTAAACAAGTAAGAAAGCAGTATTCATGTCACGATAGGAGAATGACCAACTATAGGTATAGAGTATGGGACCTCATTGAGGGATTTGACGTTTTTAATATCCAACTGATCCCACAGAAGAAGAATCAAACTGCTGATTCTCTAGCTCAAGCAGCTAGCACTCTGTAGCCTCTATCTCTGTCAGGATTGAAGAAGTTTACTGTTGAATTGACTCCTGTACCATCAGTCCCAGACAATGTGACTAACTTCTAGGTGTTTGAGGATGATAAACATATTCTTGACTTCATCACAAAATACAGATGTTTTTGCCTCACAGATCATTGATGAAATAGAACCTCAGGAAGCAGAATTGGATCTAGAGGGTGTGCTGAATCTAAAGTCCAATACTATTCCCAAGGGAATGGTGCAGTTGGAGCAAATTTTCGATATGGATAAGATCAGAGATCATGAATAAGAGGTAAAGAAAGAATCCATCAGTGGATAGTGTGACACTCACAATGTGGGAACTAAGGACAATATTAAGAATATTTTCATCGGCAAGGTATGCACTCCGCAAGAAAGACAAGGTATAATCAAAGCCCTACATGACTTTCCAGATATAGTATCCTAGGGTTATGAAGACTTGAAGACTTATGACACATCCATCATAACTCATACTATACCTCTGAAGCCCAATGCCAAGCCTTTTAGATAGAGATAGAGACCTATCAACGCATTATTGGAACCAGTCATATAGAAAGAGGTTCAGAAGTTGTTATCTACCAGGATTATATTTTTTGTTAGGCATTCAACATGAGTGGCTAACCTGGTTCCAGTAAGAAAGAAGAATGGAGAAATTAGGCTCTGCGTTGATTTTAGAAATCTGAACAGATCATCAGAAAAAGATAACTATCCAGTTCCCTCTTTGGACAAGGTGCTTCAAGTGGTCAATGGTTCTTAGATGATGTCCTTCTTGGACGGTTATTCAGGGTACAATCAAGTGATGGTCCAGTACGAAGATAGGCACAAGACTACTTTTACGACTACGTGGGGTACCTTTGCCTATAGGAGGATGTCATTTGAGCTTATTAATGCAGGAGCCACGTTCCAATGAGCCATGGATATTGTCTTCAAAGACATCATAAGGAAATGCATCATCATTTACATGGATGACCTGACTGTTTTCTCCAAGAACCTAGGGGATCATATCTCAGATCTGTACAAAGTGTTTCAGAAGTGCAGGGAATTCGGCATATCCTTAAATCCCAAGAAGTGTATCTTCAGAGTTACAGAAGGAAAGCTGCTGGGCCATGTGATATCAGAGAAAGGAATTGCTATATATCCAGAGAGAGTGGAAGCCATCCTAAAAATTTAGCCGCCTGCCAGCAAAAAAGAGATGAAGTCCTTCTTTGGTAAGATTAACTTTGTCAGAAAATTCATCACGGGATTTGCTGAGATTGTGAAGCCATTAAATGCTATGTTGAAACAAGACGCCAAGGTCGAATGGACTACAGAAGCAAAGGAGGCCTTTGCAGAGATTAAGAGGGCCATTGCTAACGCTCCAGTGTTGGTAAGTCCTAACTACAATAAGCCCTTTTATATCTATTCCTTTGCTTCCGACCATTCGTGTGCTGGAATACTGACACAAAAGTCTGATGAGGGGAATGAGCATCCCATCATTTTTATGAGTGCACCATTAAAGGATGCTGAGTTGAAATACCCAAGTGTGGAGAAGCAAGCATATGCCCTTGTTCAAGTAGTAAAGAAATTTAGGCATTATATCCTTAGAAATAAGGTGTTTGCAATTGTTCCTGATTCCACAGTTAAGTTACTCCTGATGCAGAATGAATTAGGGGAGCGCAGAGCTAAATGGGTGACCATTCTTCAGGAGTATGACATTAAGATCCAGCCGATGAAGCTGGTAAGAGGACAAGGACTCACCCAGACCATGGCAGAGATAGGCCCTAAATTGTCTGTTCATAACTATAATGTTGAAGAAGTTTCTCCAAAGGGCTGGTATGATGATATAGTCCATTATCTGCTGAATCAACGACCTCCAGCTCACCTTAATGCAGTACAGAGGTGAGCCTTAAGGCTGAAAAGTGATGGCTTCATGTTGAAAGGAGCTGTCCTATATAAGAAGAATCATGAAGGTATTTATTTGAGGTGCCTTGGAAAACAGGAAGCTGAAAAGGTAATGAGTGAATTTCATGAAAAATATGGTACTGGTCATGGTTCTGCGATCGCTACTGCGAATCAAATTTTGAGGGCAGGGTACTACTAGCCTACGTTGTTCAAGGATGTTCATCAACATGTACGGACCTGTCACACTTTCCAGACTACAGCAACAAGAGAAAGGTGTGCAGCACTTCCGCTCCAACCGGTCACTGAGGTAAAACTTTTTGCTCAATGGGGTATGGACTTCATAGGCCCCATCAATCCACCATCCTCTACAGAACACAGGTACATTCTCACCATAACTGATTACTTTACGAGATGGACTGAAGCTTTTGCTTGTCGGCAGTGCACATCAGAGGTAGTAATCAATTTTTTAGAATCTGCCATTCTCAATCAGTTTGGGTGTCCTGTTGCTATTGTGTGTGATAATGGTCCTGCCTTTGCATCTTTGAAATTCTCAAATTGGGCCTTTGATCATGGCATTGTGGTAAAGTTTGCGTCTAATTATTATCCCCAGGGAAATAGTCTAGCTGAATCCTCTAACAAAAACCTATTGACTGTTATCTATAAACTGTTAGAGAGGAACCCAAAAGATTGGCACACCCAGCTTCGGTTTGCTCTTTGGGCAGATCGTACCAGAGTTAAGTCCTCCATTGGTACATCTCCTTATCATTTAGTGTACGGTTTGGAACCAGTTTTCCCTATCCAACTTAAGATCCCAACTCTGCAGTTTATAAATCAGTTTTATGATGAAGGGGATAGAAGGGAGGCTAGGTTGGCAGAATTATTGCACCTTGAGGAAAAACGAGACAATGCCCTTGAAAAAATTTTCAAACATCAGGGGGTAGTTAAGAGATGGTTTGCTAGGAGAGCTAAAGTCAAAGCTTTCAGGATTTCTGACCTTGTCCTGTACTGGGATAAGCCTCATGACCAGAAAGGGAATCATGGAAAGTTTGATAAATTATGGCTGGGCCCGTATCAGATTGCCGAAATACTGGGAGATAATGCCTTCTGTCTGAGGACTCTCATGAGAGAAGACATACCATTGCCTGTCAATGGGCAGTATCTGAAACATTATTTTTAGTCTTGAGCTATTTTCAGCTCTTTGCTTTGTAAATAGTTAGTTTAGGTTGCTTTGTTGTTGGTCTGCTTGCTTTGGTTAGAGTAGGTTTCCCTTTTTTCTTTGCTTGTTTTGTTTGGTTAGAGTAGGTTTGCTTTGGTTTGTTTGTTTTGTTTTGCGTTGCTCTTGCTTTTTGGTCCTTTTTTTTCTTTTGGGGATTTTGGGTGCATCTGTATGGTAACGGTGGAAAAGCAGGTCTAATATTCTTGGTATTTCCCTTACAAGCTTTGATCAGTTTTCCAGAATACCATGGTATGAATTTTTTAATTTATGTCATTTGTCCTTATGTTGCGACAAAGGGTTTCTAGTCAGTCTGAGCAGGAATATATTGGGGGTCTTATATCTTTAATCCTTAATATACCTGAAGTTGTGAAAAGGTCCTCATTAGGTCTGAATAGGTGAAAAATCATTTTTTGCTCTAGTGTCACTGTGGTTCTCAGCCCTGAGTGTGGACTTCACTGTTCACAGGTTGAATAAAGTGAGTAAAAGAAAAGAAATATCAGCAAAATATAAAAGAGAGAAAATATATATATTGAAAATCATGAGGTTTGAATTCAACTTATCAGGGGGATCTGCATACCTCTACCGGGGCTATAGACGCCTGGCTGGCAGTAGAGCTATGTTCAGGAGGACCACAGCGATAACCTCGTCAGGGCTATGGACGCCTGACTGGTAATGAGGCTCTATCTAGGTTACTTTTAGAGTAAGAATCTTTACGTAGCCTGTTCATATCATGTCTAGTTCTTCTTGCAACTGAGGGTAGGTAATAAACGCATGTGCACACACTTAGACCCTGGTATAGGAATGTCTGAATGGCTGGGAGTTTCTTTGTTTTAACTTAGGATGGTGGCTAGGTATCTGAGTTGAAAAATGAGTTCTGGGTTCTTGATTCCAGTTTTTCATTGAAATGCTCAGGAGCATTTCCCCAGCAGAGTCGCCATTTGTTGTGCAGTTTTTGCACACGCCCCACTTGGAGTAGGGACCCTCTTTTTTTTGGTGTCTTTGACCTTTGCTTCTATTGGATTTATCATTTTAGGGTCTTGACATGTTGATCTTGCTGGCTTTGACCTTGCCTTGAGGTTTGAATTGATTGAAAATGAGCTTTTGGTCAAATCCGGGTTTTCACTTGGATCCGGGATTTTCTAGCTCTGGAGGATTTTCTCAGGCCCTGGTTCCTTGTCCGTTTCTGTCGGGATTCTTCGATTCTGGGTTTCTGCCTTACTTCGGGATTTTCCGGTCCTGGCAGATTTTCCCGGATTCTGCCAAAATCCTGATCTTCCTCATTTCCCCAGTTTCTGCATTTCTGCGAAATCTGTGTTTCCGCGCATTCTGGGATTTTTTGAAATTTTGCTTGGGGCTCGGGTTTCCGGACTTGTCAGAAATTTCTTATCACGCATTAATGGTTGAGGTACCTTTGCTCAGGTGGGTATAAGGGTGGATTTAGGGCTTTTTCAATGCCATTCTAACTTCATTGCTCCCTTGCTGATTGCTCTGGCGATTGAGATTTCTGTTTGAAGCTTTGAGGATCAATCTTAATTTGTTTGCGTGAGGATTGCTTGAGTGCCGATGTCGGTGTTTTCGTTGCTTGGACGTGTTTGCTGCGAAGGTCACCTTTTCAATCTCAAATTTCTTCCACTTCGATCCATGGTATGTTATCATTGCCCTTTCATTTTGCTTGTATGGTGATTGAGGGTTTTGCATTGGGTATTATTAGATTTGGGTCGGCCCTTGATTGATTTTGGTTTCATATTTATAGAGTTGGGGTTGATCCGTTTTTAGTTATGGAACCCTATTTCCCTTTGAGCTCTATTTATCCATGGGACACCGTATGTATCCTTTAGAAGGGGGTCCTCGGTTAGATTGCTTGCTTTTGAGTGCGAAGTTTGATTTTGTGCGAAGTTAGGGCTTCCCTCGGTGTTCAGCCCAGAACGAAGGTTTCATTTTGCTTGAGCGATTTTGTCCCTGTATCACGTTGACTTCCTGTCTTGTGATGATTTGAGTGCTTTAGGTAAATCCTTAGCTGATACTTTAAACCTTAAAGCTTGCTCTGGTTTTAATGGCAGAGATTTGATTATTCAATTTAGGGCACTATCATTTTGATATGGGAATTTGTCCTTTGCAAGTTTCTGGGACTTTGGGATCCTTTGCACTCTGAATTTTGTTGATTGTCGTCGATTCTGAGATCATTCGAGCTTAGGTGGGGAGGATCCCGTGGTCGTTTGAGTTTCGGGTCGCGTTTTGCCATTTTTCGAGTTTCTGAGGTCATCACGGAATTTCCTCGCTATCGGATTTTCCCAGTTAGGGCTTATTCCGCGGACTGGGGTTATTTCCAGAATATTCTAAGTTGTCTGCAAAAATCCGTTCCATCCGGATTTTTTTGGATTTCCTGTCTGATTGTGTCCTTTCAAATGTTTCGATGATAGGATTAATGGAATGGTTGTTTAATGCTTATTTCTTGTTGCCAATGAGTGAATTCAATGATTATCCTTTATTTTTTTCATCTGCACTAACGATTTATCTGACTAATAATGCTTTGGCAGCAGGAATCCGTCTGGGTCGGATTTCTCTGAAATTCTACCCCGACGGTATTTTCCCGATCTGCATGATTTTCCCGGACTATCTGATTTCTCCGGATCTCGAAGGATTAACATTTGGCAATGGATTTTGATTGATTTATATGATTTGTGCTAACCTTGTGGATTGGAATAGGCATAACAATTGAATAATAATGATGATTTTTGGATGTGCAGGATGAATCAAGCAAACCTGCTGCTGGAAAGTCTAAGGGTGGCGCAGGGGCTTCGTCCATCTCTTAGACAGAACGACTACGACTGGACATGAAGAACCAGCTTCCTAAGAGCAAAGTGTCTTCTGTGTGGGCCAAAGTATTAGATACTAATGTTGGTGCTTGGCGATATGAGGAGTTCAAGCAAAGAATGGCAGAGAAGGACTTGTCCGCCTTGAGGCAAGGGATGATGAACTCTGGATTGGTACATGTTGCAGGGTTCCTTCCGGCAGTTCAATGTTATGAATTAATCTTGGAATGTGCTAGACAGTATGATTTTGATACACAATGGGTGGTTAGCACCAAGGGAAGGGTCCTGGCCAACTTCAGTCCAGCCTCCATTGCACAGGCTTTCAGTATGCCAGATCTTACTTTAGTTTGTGCCTTGAATATTGACACTGCCAAGACCTACTATGAGAACGAGCCAATCAAGGCTCAGTAGATAATCAACTCGTGGCTAGAGAAGCCAAAATCTCATCATTCAAAGTTTCCCAAACAGCTACACAGGATAAAATTCAGGTCAGATGTATATGATGCCATCACACTTCTAAGCAGGGTGGCAGGATTGAGAACTGCAGGGGTATTGGAGAATTGGATGGTCCATGTGATCACCAAGATTAGTCAAGTGACCAATTATCACTGGGAAAGGCTAATCAGTGCTGAGATTGACAGACAGTTGAGGAATGTCCTGAAGGCCAAGAAATTCACAATGTCCTCGTATGTAGTGTATGTGTTGGCCATCTCCTACCCCTACAAGGGTCTGAATCCGAGGGGAACAATTGGACAGAATATAATTTATGAGGTTTATCCAGAGTTGCATCTAGGGTACAAAGATTACAGAAGGGCCAATGATGCATTCACGATGCATATTACCCAAACACTCCAGAATGTTGAGCACATGAGATTATCCGATGGAGCCAAAGGGCTAATAAAGAACTACGGAGCCTGGTTCATCCAATTCCCTACCTTCACCTATCTTAGGATCGATGGATGCCCGGTTGCCCCTTACAGGTTGCCTCGGTATCCCACTGATCGTATTGTACTATTGGAAGTTGTGAGACAAATCTGTGAATTTGATGCAGTGGTGAAGAGGGAGAAGCACAAGACAGGCTTCAGAGGAGACTTCCCTCTTGGGATTGGTTTGGGAGAGATGTGCCCGTCTATCCAGTCAGCTCACACCGCAGGGGAGGAACTGGCGGCCTATGGATTCTCCTTCCATTCGAAAAGAATGAATTTTGATATAATTGGAGAGGCTCAGAAGAAAGCTACTCGAGAGTATAGGCACAAAGATGACTTGGAAGACTATTGGGTCAATATCAAAGATGACCTTGAGGCGAGGAAGAAAAGATATTCTAGGTTGCCTGTGGAGGCCATTAGGCAATATAATGTTAAGCTAATTCCGGATCAACTTGATGATGATGGAAATCTGGTGCAGGACCACGCCTATGAGGCAGTGAAAGACAGGCCAACCGGAGATATTAACTGGAATGAAGATGAGATTACAGAACTGGAGGACCTGATGGCTCATGTCATGAAATTCACCCTTTTTTGGGTAAAGCATAAAATCTAGGAGTTGGAGAATGCAAAGGTAGCTTGCACCTTTGAACTGATGGGAATTCTCAACCCCATGTCGACTTCTGAAGAATCCGAGGAAGATGACCCCAAAGGGAAAACAGCAAAAACTTCACCATTCAAGATAAAAGTCAGAGGTCCCAAGGGAGCTGAGCCTGAAATGAAGAGGAAACCTAAAAGGAAGCGAAGGTGGAAGACCCTGACAATCAGCAAGTCCTTTGATGAGGAGGAAATGGAGAAAGCTGAGAAAGGGGATGCTTCTCCACCGCCTAAGAAAGCTAGAACAATAAGGACTACCAAGAAGAAAGATCAAGTTGCTTCAGAGGATGAACCTCCAATTGTCGATGTGGAGAGTTCCGGAGAGGAGAAAACCAAAGTCTACACAAGGAAATCAAGGACTCCCTCTCCCAAGGATGCTGCACAGCAGAGAGACTCTTCCCCAAAGCTACCAGTTGAAGAGCCACCAAAGTTTGTTTCTCCACTGCCAAGCGCACCTAAACTGGAGAATCCGGATGAGCATGAAACTAGCGTGGAGGCAGGATAGTTCAGGGAAGGAACACTTTTCAGTGAGGCGGCTGAGCTTGAGGTAGAAATAGAAGAAAGACACACTTCTCTGTTGGTGCAATATGAGGATTCCCCGGAAAGTGACAGAGGCCGCGGATCACCTGAGCCGGAGGAAAATATCCCTGCTAGGACTCCATCACTGGTACTTCCAGAATTAGGACTTGAAGAGCCCAACCAAGGTGAATAGCTTCCAGAAAAAGAAGATGATAGGGCAACTGCAGAAGAAGAAAAAGTGACAGAAGAGCCGGAAGATGCCAGGACAAAAGAAATCCGGACTGACCCTGTAGCCCCAGACTGGCTAGAGAAGGAACTTTCAAAGAAGAAGCAAGTAATTGTTGAAGATACTCCCTTAGACTGGGATGAAATGCTATCTAAGATTGGTAAGGGAAAGAAGAAGAAAGCTGCCAAGGTGATTTCAAGGGTGGAAAGGGATGAAGCATACAACAGGGTTGTCCACATTGCCACCCCTGCCGCAGATAAAACGAGGGAGGATATTACAAGCCAGGACTATAATGTCCAGACTATCAACCTTGGGCCAACCTCTATGGAGTAGGATATTGAGGAGTTTGAGGGATCCAGCGCAGTAATTGTGGACAGGTTGAAGAAGGAGACCCAAACCAAGCACGAACTCAAGAAGGAAAATGAACGGCTAAGGAGGTGTTTGGAGGAGGTAATGAGGCCTCTGCAGTCTCTCCACCCTTCTTCTTCTGCTACTCTGGGTTTTCTGCCTAAAGAAATAATCTTTGGGATTGAGAAATAGAAGGCCTCAGCTCAAGCTGCCACAGATTGGTTGGCGAGTGTGCAAACAAAAGGAGATGATACAATTAAGGAGATTTTATCTATAGGAAAGGATGCAGTCTAGGCGAAGGAGCTGTTAGAGCATATCCTGTCTCAAGATAAGAATGATATGGACCTCCTGTTGCAGAAATCGAAGGTTATCCTGGGGCATGGCAAGGAACAATTGGCTAAGGATGGAATCCTTCCTTCCTCCAGGGTGGATGAACCGTGGGAGTGGTTCGAGGCACTGTAGATCAGGCAGAAGGCCATGAAGAAAATTTTGAAAAGAAAGAAGCTAATTGATGGTGAGCTTACTACAGTCTATGATGGATGCATTGCCTTCTTTGAGGTAATGACAGGGAGGAAGAAGATAGCTCCCAAGTATCTGAGCTTGGAACAATTGAAAGAGTGGTGGCATGAAATTTATGCCCCGGATTCTGATGGAACTGTCACTGGCCACCTACTTGATGTTGCAGCTACATACTTGGCGGTGATGGATAGATACATGGCCAGCAGGGAGGATTGGAACAAAATTGTTGAACGGTCCAATAAGGAAACAGATTCCATTAAATGCTGACTCAGGGTTTTTCCATTGCCACCTGTTGCTGAGTTGGATGGAGTATTCCTGAGGATCCAAGCGTCGTCGGTTCAGAAGAAGGATAACGGGAGTAGCAGTTAATGCTCATTTCGAGATTTTTGCTTCCCTATTATCATAGGGCATTCATTGGACCGGACTTCCTTGGGGACTGTGTCAAAGCCGACTTGGATGATGGCATTTAATGTGTGCCTTAGTTCGTTTTTCCTTGGCTGACCTATTTTGGCGGATTTTTATTATTTTGTAAAAGTGTTTGGCTGGGCCGACATACCTTGGGATTTGTTATTAATAGGCATTCTTGCCTCATTGTAAAGGGTTAGACATTAGCTAGACAGTGATAGAGAAGTGAGAGCAATAGTTAGAGCATTTTCCTTAGAAGTAATATTCAGTTTCTTGAAGCAAATTCTATATCAGAACAGTTGAATTGTTGCAGCATCTTGGTGATTAATACAATTGAAGACATTGTGGTTTCTTGGTGCAATCTCTTGTGTTATTTCATCTTGTGTGGTTCTTTTGTTCTATCTTTCAAATTGCTTAGAAATCTAGGGTTTAATATTCAGAGATAAATTAGTTTCAGTTTGGTAGATGATGTTTGTGATTTCATATGTGGAATGTTTGTAGCAATCTCTGGTCTATACTCCCAGTAACTATCTGATTGTAGTAGGCTGGTAAAGTCATCCTGGACCATACATATTTAATGTGCCTAAGTTCGATTGTAGATGCAAGTCTATGATTTGAAAATTTAAATACCTTAGAAGATTGCACCATTCTTGTAAGATTGCCTTGTGGGTCGATCAGGAACTGGTTATTTGAGATTGGTCCATTCCAGATATCTGTTGTTTACATTGTTCATTCTAGGAGTAGTTTAGATTCTATTCTATCCTCACACCCTTATCTTTTGCTATTTCTTTATCATTTGGTTAGATTTAGGATTTAAGATCATCATATTGTCAGATCTGATAAGTTGAAAGATACAGTTTGCTTGTAGTAATGTCCCTTTGTGATTACCAGCATTTTCACATATTATCTGAGTTGTTTATGCATTGTTATGACCTAACACCTGAGAGACCTTGGGGTGATTTTCAGTAATTTATTGTTGAGAATAACCTTTCAAGAGAGACAGAATATTGCATTTTGTCTGAGTTGTTGTTGTGCAGAAAACACCAACAACACCTTTGTAATTGGTTTTGATATTCTCTATATTGTGAGCTAATCCTCATCGTGGTTTTTCCCTTATTGGTTTTTCCATGTAAATTTGGTGTTATTGTGTATGTATCATGTTTTTTAGTTTCTGCCTTTGCACTTAATGATTAATCATATTAGCAAAATAAATGTTTTGTGATTGACTTAATTTTTGGTGAAAGTTTTAAAGGTTAAAATTTGTTATAACTAATTCACCCTCCTCTCAATTTTCTTGTTCAACAATTAGTATTAGAGCTTGATTCCTTGGAGAAGAGCTTAACTGCTTAAGGAAGGTTTGAGATGGTGAGCAAGATCACTTTTGAATTTCCTAGGTTCGATGGAACAAATTATGCTATTTGGAAAATACATATGGAAGGATATTTAGGGTATTGTGGATATGATGTTGAAACAACTTATAAGACTGCTTACACTCCTCTAGCTAATGGTCTGAGTACAGCTGATGAAATCAAGGTGCATGAAGCAAACAACAAGGTGAAGTTCATTCTGAAGAATAGTCTTCCACATTTTGAGTTGATTAAAGTTCAAAATTTGAATACTATTAAAGAAGTCTAGGATGCTTTAGAAAACATGCACAAAGGAGATGAAAAGGTCAAAGAAGCAAAGTTACAGAATTTAGAGGCATAGTTTGAGGTCCTGCATATGTTTGAAGATGAGAACATTAAATCTTATGTACTGAGAGTGGATGAGTTGGTTGCTAAAATTTGAGGACTTGGTTCTACAATAGATGAATCTAGGATTGTGAAGAAGATTCTTATAACTCTTCCTGATGCATACAATGAAAAGGTATCTACCATTGAAGAATATGTGGATTACAAGAATTATACTAAAGATGATTTATTGGGAACTCTAACATCTTATGAGATGAGAAAACCAAATTTGAGAAATGGATCCAAATCAAAAAATGCTTTCAAGGCTACAAGAGATGAAGATCTAGATGAGGAGAACCTTGATGAAGTAGAATCTAACTTTGTGAGAAGGATGAGGAAAGGCTTCGACAAGTATGAAGGTAAGTTACCCTTTAAATTCTTTAGTTGTGGAGGAATAGGTCACTATACTTCAAGATTTCTAGAAAAAGCTAAGAGGAACAAACAAAGATTTTGACAAAGAAAACAAAGGCAAAAAGATCAACAGGGCATATTATGTGAATGAGAATGATAGTATTTATGATGAAGAATCTAATTATGGAGATTTTGATGACAATGAATGATTGTTCTTGGCTATAAAAGATGAACCTACTTATACTAAATCTGAAAGATAGGTAAAGGAATGTCCTCCAGAGAAAGAGAAAGAAGAAGATACTGTAATCTATTCCCTACATGCTAAACAAGAAAAAAACTATTGGGTTGTTGAAAGTGGTTGTTCACATCACATGACCAGTGATAAGAGTAATTGTTTTAAACTAGAAAAATATGATGGAGGCTTAGTTATGTTTGGAGATGATATTGGTGCTAAAATTTGTGGGATAGGTTCAATAAGTTTTGATGGCAACCATAGTACTAATGATGTCTACTATGTTAAGGGTTTAAGGCATAATCTCTTGAGTGTTGGACAGATGTGTAGTAAAGGATATAATCTTATATTTGAGGATGAGATATGTGAAATCAAGAAAGGATTCAGAACAATGATTGTTGTAGGAAAGAAGTCTAAAGGAACTATATATCAGCTTAAGGGTGTTGATGGACGTTTTTTTATGGCTTAGATTAATTATAGTTGGTTATGGCATTGGAGAATGTGTCATATGAATTTTGATAACCTGGCAAGGATCAATGTAGTGCAATCCATAAGATATTTAACAAGGATTACAAAGCCTATTAATGTTACTTGTAGGAATTGTCAGTTTGGAAAGCAAGTGAGAAACAACTTCAGATCAAAGGAACAATCTACTACCGAACTACTAGATTTGATTCATACAGATCTATGTGGTCCTACAAGAGTGATAAGTCTACAAGGTGAAAGTTACTTTATGTTTTTTTATTGATGATTACTCTAAGTATTTAGAGAGAAATCTAGTGCATTAGATAGATTCAAGACATTCAAAGCTATGGTAGAGAATGAAGTGAATTTAAGAATAAAATGTTTGAGGTTTGACAGAGGTGGTGAATTCACCTCCCATGAGTTTAATATGTTTTGTGAAGTTCATGGAATAAAAAGATAGTTATTTTCTCCTAGAACTCCTCAGTAGAATGGAGTTGTTGAGAGAAAGAACAATACAATTTGACAAGAAGTTGCTAGATCAATGATTACTAAAGCTGGTTTACCAAAATTTTATTGGAGAGAAGCTATTCACATTGTTGTCTATGTGTTCAATTGTGTTCAAGCAAGAGCTAAAAATACTAAACCCCCTATGAGATATGGTATGGAAGAATTCCTAATGTTAAGTATTTCAAGGTATTTGGAAAAAAATGCTATATCAGATGGGATGAAGAAAATTTAGGGAAGTTTGATGCTAGAAGTGATGAAGGTATTTTACTTGGATATTCTACTAAGAGCAAAGCTTACAGATGTTTCAATAAAAGACTGAGAAAAATTGTAGAAGGCACAAATGTCAAGGTTGATGAAGCAATGAAGAATTCAATTGAAGTTGATGGATATGTATCTGATGAAATCTATTATGTAAGATTTGAAGAAGTTGTGGAAGAATAGGAGAAGAAAAATAAAGAAGAAGAAGAAGCTCATGTGGTCTCCCCTAAGACACCTAGATATGTGCAAAAGAATCATTCAAAAGATCAAATCATTGGAGACAAAAGGAAATGAGTATTGACAGGAAGAAGAGTTGTTGTTGGTGAGATAAATCTATGTTTACTTTTTGAGATTGAGCTAAAGATCGTAAGTGAAGCATGTAAAGATGAGTATTGGATGGAAGCTATGAAAGAGGAACTTATGTAGATTGAGAAGAATCAAACTTGGGAATTGGTCCCTAGATCAGCAGACAAAAATATAATTGGATCAAAATGGGTATTCAAAAACAAGTTGAATGAGAATAGAGAGTTAATTAGAAACAAAGAAAGGCTCATGTGTAAGGGTTACTCACAAGTAGAATATATAGATTTTCAAGAGACTTTTGCTTCGGTGGAAAGAATGGAAGCTACCAGAATTTTTTTAGTGTTTTATGCTCATAAAGATTTCAAGGTCTATCTGATGGATGTTAAGTTTGCATTCTTGAATGGTGAGTTAAAAGAAGAGGTCTACATGGAACAACCGAAAGGATTCCAGTTGTTAGAATAACCAAATATGGTTTGTAGATTGAAGAAGGATTTGTATGGATTGAAGCAAGATCTTAGAGCTTGGTAGGCAAGGTTAGATAGATATTTGATTCAACAAGGTTTCAACAAAGGTACGACAGATAGTAATCTTTATTTTAGGATTGAAAATGAAAAAAACTTGATAGTGGTTGTATATGTTGATGACATTATCTTTGGAGGAAATGAAACTATGTGCAAGATGTTTGCTGAAGAAATGCAAAAAGATTTGAGATGTATATGTTTGGAGAGATGAATTTCTTTCTTGGGCTACAAATTAATCAAACTGAGAAAGGGATTTTTATTTCACAGTCAAAGTATGTAAGAGAAATGTTGAAGAAGTTTGGGATGTATGATTCCAAACTGGTATGCACTTCTATGGTGACTGGTTGCAAATTGAGTAAAGATGATGATTCATCTAAGGCTGATCAGAGCATGTACAGATCTATGATTGGAGGTTTGTTGTATTTGACTGCTACTAGACCAGATATCATGCATGCAGTTTGTCTTGTGGCTAGATTTCAAGAAGACCCTAAGAAAACACATGTTGCTTCTGTTAAGAGGATATTTAGATATTTGAATGACACTTTAGATTATGGGTTGTGTTATCCTAGGGATACTGATTTTACACTAAGTGCTTACACATATGCAAATTGGGTTGGTTGTGTAGATGATAGAAAGAGTACAAGTGGTGGTGCATTCTTTCTTAGTTACAGATTGGTGGCTTGGTTGAATAAAAAAGCAAGATTCAATTTTTTATCCACTGTAGAAGCTAAGTATATTGCCACAACATCTTGTTGTACACAAGTTTTATGGATGAGATAAACATTGAAAGATATCAAAGTAATGTATGATGATCCTATTTCCATCTTTTATGATAATACAAGTGCAATTAAAATTTCAAAGAATCCAGTGATGTACTCAAGGACAAAGCATATATCTATTAGGTATCACTTTTTGAGAGAGAAGGTTATGGAGAATGAAGTAAAACTTGAGTATGCACTTACGAAGGATCAAGTGGCTGACATATTTATGAAGGCTCTTCCTAAAGATACTTTTGAATATCTCTAGGAGAATTTAACGGTTATTTCCCCTCCTTTCTTGAGCTAGATGCATATGGAGATGCATCAATCCCATGGATCTGTGGATCTATCTTTCTTTTGGACTAATGTTTTAGTGGCTACCTCTTAGGGGGAGTAGGTAGTGTTATGTGTTGTCATTGAAAGAGTAGTTTGTTTTTAATGTCAAAGGGGAAATCAATGAAAAATACCTTTTTCCTTTGCCATTGATGTCAAAGGGGGAGAGAAAGATGTGAAAAAAAGAAGGGAGAAAAATGTAAAAAAAAAAGAGAGAAAGATGTGAAGAAAAAAGAAAGAAAGAATATCATGTGAAAAGAGTATCTACTAAGGGGGAGAAATTAAAATCATGAGGAAGTGTTTTTTGAGTTGTTGTGTTGTCTTTGATGGTTTTTCACATCATGTGTTGACATCAATGACAAAGGGGGAGATTGCTACAAGTATGAAGGAAGTATGATGAAGGTGTTGTCATTGATGTCAATTGGTTAACTGGTTCTCAACTAGTTATTATTGTCTTTGATGTCATGGATAATGGTTATTAGTTGTATATGTCAAGGATATTGATAAAATTGTAATGAATAAAGGTTGCAGGTGTTCAATGGTTGCTTCAGGTTTTACTCCAGGATTTGCTGCTATGTTGATGAGGATCTAAGGTATTGTTCATGGTTGTTGGAAGTTGATATATCCAATATTTGGGCTTCTAGATCATTGTACAATGTGAGTTATGTTCACCAGTTGTGAATTGTGTTTTTTAGTGTATTTGGCTAAGGTTTGGGAGAAATTTAGTTGCTCCATATTTCTTCTTGTTTGAGTCTTATGACTTGTGGTTCTGGAGTTAAGATGATATAATCGTGTTGAAGACAATTTTGTTATCTAGAAGGATTGGATCATGCTAAGGTTGTGTATGCTTAATTGATTTATGTGTTTTACACTGGTTTAGTCGACCTTGTGTTTAGCACTACTTTTGAAGCTTATGGAAGTGTGTTGAAGAGTGTGTTTGGGTCACCCTCATTCTAATTCCACCCTAGAATGTTTTGGCACCAACCTAATTTGAATTTATAACTGAAAATGGTGTATGGTCGACTTTGGATATGTTTCAAAGTTTAAGATGGTATAAATATAGGATGAGATATTGGTGAAAGGTATGCAAAGAAATAGAGCAAGATAGATGTGAGATAGATGCAAATCAGTGTGTATGTAATGTGAGTTGGTGCAGATTAGTGCAAAGTCTAACTACTGAGTTTCTGGAAGTAGTGAGCTGAAGGTGTACTCTATCATTCAAGCATGTCTGCAAGTGTTTGAGCAAATCGTGGTGGAAATATCTATTGTATTGAGACTATTTTTCTCTGTGTAACAAATCTCTTCTATCTTCTTTGTATCTGTGTGGCAGTGAACCCTTTGAGTGGTTAACCCTTGTTGGACAGTGAGTCCTGATCTAGACAATGAGTCATGTTTTGGTAGTGAGCCTTTGTAATTGGTTTTGATATTCTTTATATTGTGAGATAATCCTCACCATGGATTTTCCCTTATTGGGTTTTCCACATAAATCTAGTGTTATTGTGTATGTGTGATCTTTTTTATTTTTTTCCTTTGCACTTAATGATTAATCATATTAGCAAAATAAAAGTTTTGTGATTGATTTAATTTCTAGTGAAAGTTTGTTACAACTGATTCACCCCCCTCTTAGTTGTCTTGTTCAACAAGCATAATGGTAGATAAGGTACATGTTTCTTAATAAGATCCATAGCCTTGTCAAGATAAAGTTGAAAAAAGAGGGATATACTTAGATAGGATGATAGATAGGGTATGGGGGATAATGGAAGGTGTGAATAGGATGTTGTAGGTGGGATATAATAGATGAATCTTGCCCCTGAGTGTAGAGTGAAAGAGGATGAGGGATTACACATAATGATTTTTTGTCATGATTTGATCATGGTACTTTCCCAAGGCACCGCAAGAAGTGGTTTTCACCATTAGGTGAATGGTTTCTCTTTACTCTTTTTTCTTTCTTTCTTTTTTGGATTTTTGAAAGAATGTGGATGGAGAGGGATGAAGATAATGAATGGGTGTTGGGGAGGTGGAGGAAGGACTCAAGTGTCTAGGTCCATATATGGTATTGCTTGAATATATGTTATAATCAATAATTACAAGTGGAGGTATGCTCCTATATGTTGGTAGAGTGATAACAAGGGAGATGAAGAGGAATGAAAGATGGAAGTGCAATGATGGAAGATGAATATTGGACGATGGATGAGGGGTTGGAATAATTGTGGATGAATGGATGATAATGTTTGCAATATCAATTATGGCACACATCTTGAGGGGTAGTGGAGGTTTGGAAAAGTGGATTTTAAATTAAAGATTTAGATGGAGAACTGCGGACAAATTTTGGAACATAGGGGCCTAAAATGGGTAGAGGAGATGATGGAGGATTTAAGATAGTATATTTTGGACATAAGGGCCCAAAGTATACTTGGAAGATGAAGGATTGGAGGACTTAGGAGTGGATGATGCTAAATTGGATTAGAAAGTTTGGATATCAATTTAGATTGTGCTTTGAGATGCATTGCTTCTATGAGTAGTTTGGGAATCCACGTGGTTTTTATTTTGATTTTTCTTCATGGGCCTTTGTGGCCTCTTGGTTTTAGAGTTTTTCTTTTGGATCAAGTTTTCTTTGTTCTAGCATGTATTTTTAATGGGACATGTTGATCCTTGTATTTGTGTGGATTTTTGGATTTATAAATTTGAGATTTGACATCAAAATTGATACCAATAGAAAGGTGCACGCAGATGGATGGATTGGAGATTTGATGAATGGGGTGATGGAAGGAATTCAAGGATGTGTACCTTTGTTGATCTTGATTTTGGATTTGAGGTAATGTATAAATAGGATGAAGGGATTTTGAAATAGAAGTGATGGGTGGTAGAATGTAAAGACCCAAGATGTATGGAAGGGTTGAAGGATTTGGTTTTGGGACATAGAGACCCAAAACCAATGGAAGGGATGAAGATTTTGTTTTTGGGATATAGGGACCCAAAATAGGTGGAAGGGATGAAGGATTGGGATTTGGAATATAAGGACCCAAGATAGATTTAAAGGATGGGGATGTGGATATTTGGATTTAGATGTATGGATTTTGGATTTTGGATGGATGGAAGATGTTCCAACTTCTTGAGCTTGATAGCCAAGGCCTTGGGAATCAATATTTTCTTAGATTTGGATGGGTTATAGGATTTCTCATGAAGACATAACCCTTTTCCTTATTAGTGCATATTTTGACAAATCCTTTTGCCTCTGGGATACTTGTTGTTTTGGAAGCAAGATGCAAGATTATTTTGAGTATGACATGGAAGGAGGAAGGTAGATTGGATGAAGGTGAAAGAACCTATTTGATAAGTGTGGGGTTCATGAGTGTATTGGATGAGGGTGATGGGATCTTATGGAGGATTAGGATCGTGACATGGAGATGAAGGTATAATTTGATCTTGACCTGGGAGGGGATCATGATATGTCATGGAAGGGATATGATTATGAGATGGAGGGATTCTTTGATCTTGACATGGAATGGGATCATGAGGGGGATTACAAGGAATTATTTGTTCTTTGTTTATAAAGGGATCATGAGATGGGGTGGAAAGGATGGGATCATGAGATGGAATGGGATCATATTGGATGGTAGTATATTGATAAAAGGTTAGGTTATCTCAAATTTCCTCATCAAAAATAAAATCATGATCAAAGATTATATTATCATGGATAGCATGATCAAACATGGGACCTTGATCAAATATTAGATTGTCATGGGCATCAAATATTTTAGATGGAGTACATGGTAGTTTTTGATCTAAGGGTTTATGCTCATGTACATGATATTTATTTAGGCTAGGATATATATGGGAATTCTTTGGATCAAGTTCTTGGAATGTTTGTATTTGTGTGAATGGTGTGATGGGGAAGGAATGTTGGACAAACTCTTCAAATTGAGTAGATGGAGAGATGGGAGATTCATGAGGTTTAGGAGATGGAGGTGGATGCATGACATGGGGAGATTGCACAACTTTGTTTTGGGTTGGGTATTTAGTATTATTTACAAATAAACCTTAGAAATATTCAAGAGTAAATAGTTTAGGCTTAAATGGAGGATTGTGATTAGATGAGGATTATATTATGGCTTGGAATATTAGGATTAGGTTGAGGGTTAGAATTATGGATTGGGGGACTAGAATTACAACTTGGAGGATGGGGGTAATGGGGGTGTTATACAAGGTTAGAGATGGAGGTATGGATGTTGGATGGAGAGTGTATGTAGTTGAGGGATAAGAAGGAGACATGGATGGGGAATGGGATAAATTTCCCTTGTCAATGGTAGAGGAAGGATAAGCAACAAGAGATGGATTGGGATTGGATAGGGATGGGGAGGATGGAAGTTTGGAACCAATACTAAGGAGGTATCTGACCATGGCCTCGTTATAATTGTTGAAGTGATAGGTCAGGGAAAAATTGGTGGACTTGAAATTGGAAAATGGATGAGTAAAGTCTTGGATATAGGAAGAGGCAGTGAATGAGGAAATATAATATTGGTCCACAAGACTCTCATTATCATCACAAGGATCATACTCAGGCTAGTCAACAAGACTATCCTCATCATCATCAATGTAATTGGGGTTGCCCTTGATTACTATATTTGGCCTTGTTTGGGTGGGATATGGGTTCATGATGTTGGATTAGGTTGGGATGGATCAGGGTGGATTAGGAAAGTGTTGGAAATGTTTTCATTGATGTCAAAGGTGCATAGGATATTAGTAGAATATTTTCATTGATGTCAAAAGTGTTTAATGTAGACCAAAAGACAATTCTATGATGGTTTAAATATGTAGGTCGAACTCCCTCCTATTAGAATATATTCAAGATAGATTTATACCTATATTGGCTAACTCTCTTTGCACTATGAGAATAAAATCAAATAAATATCTTAACCTTCTCTGTGTTGGTCGACCATGCTTTGATGTCTAATGAATAGGAATATATAAATATTTTTTTGTCACCCAAATTAATTAGATATTCTAATGAATACATATTGATCAAAAGGAAAAAATGAAATATTATTTAAAGCAATGATCAAGATTTTTAAAAGAAGTCAAAGAGTAATCTTAAAGAGCAATGATTAATAAAAGATACGTGGTGAACAAAGGAAATGATTTATATAAAAGTAAATGATTCCATAGGTAGCTATTAATATTATTAACAACAGTGATAAAGAATCAAGTTTATAATTAAAGCAGTGATTTCATATGTTATAAAGTGAGAAATATAAATAAGGAGCAATTGATATAATAAACATGAGAAATTTATTCATGAAAGAAGTGATTAATAAATAGCAACGATTAATGGATATAACATAAGGAATATCAATTATATCTATGTTAAGAAAGCAATGAATATACTAAAGAAAAAGGTGAGTGATTAATATCATAAAAGAGAGTTATTGTTAGTGTATTTTGACAAGCAGTGATTAATATGTAAAAATGACAACACTCAATTTTGAGAATAAAAGTAGTGATTAAGCATAAAAAGTTTCTTAACAAAAGATCATGTCTATTTAGATGGTTATCTCCTTTAAAAAAGATACATCTCTCATAGAGACACATCCCTTTGAAAGTTGAAGCATGGTATAAATAGAAGTTAAAGTGGAAACCAAAAGGCAACAATTCAATGAATAATTTTTGAGTAAAAGAGAAAATATATAAAAAAGGAAGAGGCAAAAAAATGAAGAGCAATTTTGATTTATTTTAGAAGAAAGTATGTATGATAGAATGAAAATTATATGAGTAGATTTATAAAGAAAAATTGATATACATGGTGACCAGGTTTGAAGGAATATATTAACAAAGTTTGGATCAGATTCATGGAAGAGAAGTGTGCATGGTTTGGATCAAACTTGTGAAAAGAAGTACATGGTAGTAATCAGATTTATGAGAAAGATTAGTGCATGATGATAATTATATTTGAAAAGGAAGAGAGTGATAATATTTGAATCAGATTTGGTGAAGGAGTTTATCATATCAACATTGAAGAATTAAATAGTTTGAAGCCTATCAAATAGAGGCTGGAGCTTCTTGCAGGGTTGGACCTCAATTTGTGTGGGGGTTGAAGCCTCCAATAGGTTGGAGCCTATATTTCTATCAATTGGATATTGGATTCTATAGTAGGTTGGAGCATACAAGAAGTAGAAGATTAATCAATAATATAGAAGCAATTTTTTTTGTGGTTTTTCTCGAAAGGGTTTCCACATAAACAATATTCTCATTATGTTCTTAATTGCAAGATCTTACTTGAATTTTTTCATTGTGAATGGTTAAGTTTTAAAAAGTAAAAGATTGTTAGATATTGATTCACATCCCCCCTCTTTGTATCATTGTGCGCTCAACAATTGGTATCAAAGTAGGTTCCTTCACGAATAGCCTAACCACTAGAAGGTAGATCATAAGAGCACATATGGGAAAAAGAAAAGGAAATAAGGTAAAAGGAAATACTAAGCAAAATTTTAATCAACTAGTACCAATAAAAACAAATGAAAATGATGAGGTCACACTTAGAATACACATGACAACAAAAAAGAAAGATGATATCTTTGAAAAGGAAAATAACCTTGTGAGTGAAAGAAAAGAAAAGTTAAAAAGGGTTGAAATGGATTTAGAAGAAGAAAAATATGATGAAGCTCGGTAGATATGGAGTTAGGATAAGATAATTCATCTAAATAAAAAGGAACACTTAAGGCATCAAAAGGGATGAAGAATTCAAATCATGAATCAAGTGATAGCTCAAGAAATGAATTAGATGCAAAGGAAGCTCATAAAAATCCCAAAGAAGAATCTGACATATACAAAGGTAAGTATACAATTTGTAGTTGTGATAAAACTGATTATTGTGTTTTTAAATGTGTACATGTCAAAAATGAAGGCAAAAGAAAAGAAGAGAAAGATTCTAGAGAATAAATGCTTTTCATGATGATGGAAGCTAAAGATGATAAAGATAAGAACAAGGTTGATGAAGAAGTGGATATTAAGGAAGAAATTTATCTTGTGTATGATGAGATAAATTCACTTAAAAGAAGAAATGTGTGTCTAAGATCAAAAATTCAAGAAGAAAGTGAATCCAATGTGAAGGTATCACAAGCCCTTGGACAAGTGAAAAGGATGATCAAAGATCTCAAAATCAAAATCAAAGAAGTAAAGAGGATCGAGGAACAAGTAATAATTTAATTGAATTTAAAAGAAGAAGATTGTGAGAAGTACGAGTCCAAAATTAGTTACTTGAGGACATAATTAGAGAAAAAAATACCAAGCCAAATAGGAGCCTCAAGGTTGATAAAAGTATAAAAACCATGGATGATATTATAGATGGGAAAAATTCATCATGCATAAAGACAAGTCTTGGTCATAAAGTAAAGGAAGATCAACCTTCAAATGAGAAACAAAAGAAAGGAAATGAGGAAAAACCAAAAGGCTATACAAATGTTCTAAAAGGCTCAATCAATAATGAGAATAACAAGAGGAAGGAGAACCATTTCCCACAAAAACTAATATTTCTCGTAGAGACAACAAGGAGAAATTCACAAGATCATTTCCTCAAAGACAAAAGCAAATGAACAAGTCCCAACATTCATTTTATGGTTATTTCTATTCATGTAATAACTTTGATCACAAAATGGTAGATTGTTGGACACATGCAAGAAACTTTGGTTGTCCGCCAAGAATAGAGATTCTTATGGGTTTCCAAATAGAAAGAACAATATATCATATGTTATAAATTCAACCACTTTGGTCACAAGGTGAGAGATTGCATAACATAAGCAAGAAATGATAGTTGGAGCAAGAATATAAGTGCTTATGAGTTTGAGAGAAGAAACTATAATTCCTTTCGTTATTTGGTGGATTACAATGTTATATGCTACAAATGCAACATTTATGGGCATATGGCATGATTGTGTAAAAGTGATTTTGTGGAATACCCTAAGTAGAACAAGAAAGTAGAAGCCATGAATAAACAAAAGGAAGGATCTACAAAGGTATGGAGAAGGAAATAAGAGCAAGAAAATGAGAAGGAAGAATCTATGATTGTGCTTCATGCACAAGAGATGTCACTAAGTCCTTAAAGATATGTACAAGTTTAGGGGGAGATAACCATTGTATTATTTTAGGTCCATGGAGAAGACAATTCAAGATAGATCAACTAAAGGCATATTCTATATGAGCATTTTTCATCGTCATTGATCAAAAGGGAAGAATTAGTAGAGAAAGAGAAGATATGATTGGGAAAAGAAAGAGAGACTGAAGAATGGCTAGGCATACAACAAGACTAAGTTATATTCTTGGGATGATGAAGGTTAAAAATATGAAATGCAAAAACCATAAACACTCTAAAAAAGTATAGTTCAAATCATGTATGATAGGACGGTTGACAAATGATGCATGAAAATATTTTTTTAAAGACAAGGTACAATGAGAATGGTGAAAATATAGTAATCAAAGGCATAAGAGGTATGACACATTGATAATGATATGATAATTGCAAACTACATACTAGAAATTTACCTTATAATGAAGTGAAGGAGAATTTATGTCAAGATGAGAGAAAGCCTAGAAGATTTAAGATAAATGAAAGAAGAAACCATGATAAAAATGCTATGGGTAAGAAAATATGACCACAAAGCTTTGGCTTTTACCATGAAGAAGGAAGAAATTGTGATAAAGATGTTTGTAAGACTAAACTTGATGTGAGATATTTCTAAAAACCTAACAGTAGGATGAGAATTGTCCATAGAAGTCTTTGCCTAAGAGTATGCTTGTAGTTTTGCTAGACCATATGTTGGCAAAAGAAAAAGAAATTGAAAGTGGAAAGTTGGATGGTTGTGTTGATGCTTATGTTGAACTTCACATTGAAGGAGTTCTGATTAATGTAATAATACCATAGAATGCATGGATGGAAGTCCCTATACCTTTAATGTAAAAGGGGGAGAGTTGTAGAAAGAGAGAGTTATAGGAAAAGGAGAATGGCGATGCCTAAAGAATGACCTTCATTTACCAACCATGGATAGAGAAGGAAGAGTTGAAGATGTATAAAAAATGAGATAGCTAAATAAACTCTTGATTTTTTAAATTTAAGAAATTGATCCAAAAAATTTACCCAAGTGACATAAAAACAAAGAATAGAGTGTTAGAGAAAGGGGAGCATAAGAGAATATTTGAGAGGGGGAGAATTATATTCTTATTATAATAGATGTGAGTATAAACCACAAATAATATGGATGGATGTTTCCATGATCTATTTATATTGCATCCCTTTACCATTGATGTCAAAGGGGGAGAACTATGTTTGCCATCAATGATAAAGGGGGAGATTGTTGGAAATTTTGTCATTCATGTCAAAGGTGCATAGGAGATTGGTAGAATATTGTCATTGATGTCAAAAGTGTTTAATGTAGATCAAAAGACAATTCTATGATGGTTTAAAAATGTAGGTCGACCTCCCAAGCCTATTGGCATATATTTAAGATAGATTTACACCTATATTGGTTGACACTCCTTGCACTATGAGAATAAGATAAAATAAATATCTTAATCTTCTCTATATTGGTCAACCATGCTTTGATGTCTAATGAATAGGCATATATAAATATTTTTTAGTTACCCAAGTTAATTAAATATTCTAATGAATACATATCAATCAGAAGACATCAATGAAAGATTATTTAAAGCAATGATCAAAATTTTTAAAAGAAGGCAAAGATTAATCTTAAAGAGCATTGATTAATAGAAGATATGAGGTGAACAAAGGCAACAATTTATATAAAAATCAACGATTCCATGGATAACTATTAATATTATTAATAGTAGAGATAAAGAATCAAGTTTATAATTAGAGCCACAATTTCATATGTTATAAAGTGAGAAATTTAAATAAGGAGCAATTGATATAATAAATAGGAGCAATTTATTCATGAAAGAAGTGATTAATAAATAAGAATGATTAGTATATATAACATAAGGAACAATAATTATCTCTATGTTAAGAAAGCAACGAATATACTAAAGAAAAAGGTGAGCAATTAATATCATAAAAGAAAGTTGTTGTTAGTGTATTTTAATAAGCAGTGATTAATATGTAAAAGGGCAACGCTCAATTTTTTGAATAAAGGTAGTGATTAAGAATAAAATAATTCTTAACAAAATATCATGTCTATTTAGATGGTTATCTCCTTTCAAAAAGACACATCTCTCATAGAGATACATCCCTTGGAAAATTGAAGTGGTATAAATAGAAGTTAAAGTGGAAACCAAAAGGTAACAATTCAATGAATAAATTTTGAGTAAAAGAGAAATATATTAAAAAGGAAGAGGTAAAAAAATGAAGAGCAATTCTAATTTATTCTAGAAGAAAGTATGTATGATAGAATAAAAAATATATGAGAAGATTTATAAAGAAAAATTGATATACATAGTGACCAAGTTGGAGGAAGATATTGACAAAATTTGGATCAAATTTATGAAAGAGAAGTGTGCATGATTTGGATCATACTAATAGTAATCAGATTTGTGAGAAATATTTGTGCATGATAATAATCCTGGATTAGAAAGGAAGAGAGTGATAATATTTGAATCAAATTTGGTAAAGGAGTTTTCCATATCAGCATTGAAGAATTAAATAGGTTGAAGCCTATCAAATAGAGGTTGGAGCCTCTTGCTGGGTTGGAACTAAGTTTGTGTAAACTTTGGAGTCTCAAATAGGTTAAAGCTTATCAAATAGAGGTAAGAGCCTCTTGCTGGGTTGAAGCTCAATTTGTGTGGGGGTTGAAGCCTCCAATAGGTTGGAGCCTATATTTTTGTCAAGTGAAGATTAGAGTCTATTGTAGATTGGATACTACAAGAAAAAGAAGAAGATTAATCAAATAATATATAAGAAATATTTTGTCGTGGTTTTTCCCGAAAGGGTTTCTGTATAAATCAACATTCTCATTGTGTTCTTAATCACTAGATCTTACTTGAATGTTTTCATTGTGATTGGTTAAATTTTGAAGCGTAAAAGATTGTTAGATACTAATTCACCCCCCCCCCTCTCAGTATCACCGTGTACTCAATAGAAAGATTGAATGGGGTTGAGTTGGATTGGATGATATGGTTTGAGGAATGAGGTTTGACATGGATGCATTAACTTCCATAACCATTTTGACAAAAAAAAATCATCATGTTTGTGGTTTTTGGATTAGGATTAGGTGATGTCTTACATGGGAATTGGGATTAGATATGGATGAAATTTGGAAGATGAAGGATTATGGATGTTTTGGGATCAAATGCCAAGACCTTAAAATAATTTAATATGATGAAGGATGATTCTCTATACTTGAGATAGACAGTTTCTTAAGTAAGAGTTGATTGAATTTGATTTCTACTTAAAATAGGCAAAGTTCTTAAGTAGGAATTTGTGGTATTTGATAACTATACTTAACATAGACTACTGTTCTTAAGCAAGTTTAGACTAAGGATTGGATCACCTTAAGGTCTGGATTTTTTTGATTGAAAGGTTGGATTTGAAATGTATGATAGTATATTAGGGCTAGGATCTTTGGGTGAAGGATTTTGACGATGGTGAAAGGATAGGGGATATGAAGGAGATTAAGTCCTTAACCAAATTTTTATGTTCAAAGGACAGTGTTTTATTAAGGATTGGGGATCATATGCTTGATTGAGATAGATAAATGGATAATAGGTGATCGAATTTGGATGAGGGGTAGATGGATTAGATTAGGATTTAGTTGGGATGGGATTAGGTTGATAAGGGGATTGGGTTAAGATGATGATAAAGGATATGGATTAAGGATGATAATGGATAGAGGATAATTAGGATAAAGATGAATGTTGAAATTAGATTAAGAGTAGTGGATTTTGATGTGGATTATAGAGGATAAACGAATGGAGGATGATTAGGATAAAGATTAGGACCTTGATTAGATTAATAATATTAATTAGGATTAGGGTCCTAAAATGATGGATTGGGGATAGATAGAGATGATTAGGATAGTTGGGATGAAGTGGATTGGATAATTGGGGATGATTAGGGGGATAATTAGAGTGATTATGGATGATTATAAATTATTAGGGTGATCAGGGATTATTAGGATGAGATAATTGGGGCAATTAGGGATGATTAGGATGAGATGATTAAGATGAAAATTTTGACTTGGAGATCATGTTTCTAAGACATTAAATCATCTTAAAAGTTGAACTCTTGCAACCATCTATTTTCTCTAATTTTACTGCATGGAGTGAACATCCTTTTTACTTGGCCCTCTTCAATTGAACAACTCTTACTCACCTTAACTTATCCTCACTAGGTATACCTTACAAATACTTTTTGTTCCCAAGGTTTTCTAATTATTCCTTCAATTTGGCAACATTGTCTCCTCCATATCTAATTACCCCTATAACGTATTCAAATGATCATAAAGGGACTAAACACATTTATTCTTGTTGAGAAAATTGGAATTTAAATTTGAACTTCGACCAAACACTGCTCTACTTGAGCTCTCGTCTAGTTAGCCTACTTTATTGTCCAAGTTTTTTCCTTGCAACTTGCTTTTCTAAGAATTTTTTTCCAAAATTCTTGGCGGTTTCATCTTCTTCATAACCTTAGACACTTCAAGAGTTATTTAGTTTCTTTTCTCCTTATCAGGCCTTGTCTCCAAATTGACCATGCTTATTTTGGGTGGTGAGATCATGTTATTTTTCATCTTCTCCTTTATAAGTTGCTTCCTTTACTGACCCACTTTGTTCTTTGACCTTTTCTCTAAGGTACCAACTCTCATTCTTGATTTCAATTATCATTGCTAGATTTTAATCAAGTTTTGAATCAAGATTGTTATAAGGTTGTCTTTCCTCCTAGATACCTCCCTAGTTGGTTATGATTTGCAATATGTCAAATTTTCTACTTCACCTAAATTTTTCCATTTATGTTTATAATTAGTCTCTCCAATTTAGCATTTGTATCAATAGACAAAAATCATATTCATCTATTCAACTTAATCAAATGGAAATTTTTTATTTTTTTTTTATAAAAAGGGGTAAAAATTTTATTGAATAATAGGAACCAGCAATACAATCAAGCCAAGGGAAAAAGCCTAGAAAGAACAGAAAGCACCCAAAAACTCAAGAGAAAAATCAATTAGCACCCCTAGTATCCTCAGCTAGAACCCTCTCCAAATCCGAGCTAAGCTCCGAAGGAATCTGAGCCCAATCATCAATCTTCTAGTCCACAAGCCTCTCTGAAGCCCACTTAGCCAAACAATCAGCTGTCCTATTCCATTCGCGCGGAATATGGACAAAAGACACCCTCTCCATGAGAATACCAACCTGCAAGATCTGCTGAACCAGAACATCCAACTGCCAATTCACATTCAACCTCCTCCCCTGATTGAGTAAGTTAATTAGGACCTGAGAATCATATTCACAAATAACCCTACGCCACCCCAGCTCATAGGCTTTCCTCAAGGCATAAAGAATCGCCCAACCTTCCATAAAATTGATAGTTTGTGTCCCCATATGCATGGAATATAGGAACACCACCGAACCAGAAGAGTCCCTACCAACCCCTCCAACTCTAGCTGGGCCAGGATTTCCCCTAGAGGAACCATCAGTATTAACCTTCAAGGTTCCCACAGGGGGAGGCAACCAGGATCCTTGCTGCTGGACCTGCTGCCTCACCCGACCACCTTTCTGACCTCGAGCCACTGAAGGGGAAAACCCCTGGATACCCAATCGGACCACCACCTCAGCATCATTCTTCTCTAGTGGCAGCTCCACATCCCCTTTAGCTTGGATAGTCTCCTAAATCATCCCAAGAATTCTGAACCACACCTGTTGAACCTGCAACAACTCTCCACGGAAAATCCTCCTATTCCTTTCAAGCCAAATCTGCCATAACAAAAAAATTGGGCCTGCCAGCCACACATCTTGCAAAAAAGATGCCCTCGAGGGAGGCCTACCTAAGCTAGACCAGAACTCAGCTAAGGAGGAAGCATGAACACAGGGACTGCTCCAAACACTCCACCAAGAATGCCAGAGCTGCAAGGCGAAAGGACACCGGAAGAAAAGGTGTGAAGAGTCCTCCTCCCCTTTCCCACACATCACACACATAAACGGGCCCTGAAATCTGCGCAACTGAATCTTGTCCCAAGTCATAAATTTGTTCCAAGCCAAAATCCAAGCAAAGCAGTTACACTTCGGCCAAGAAAAACTATTCCAAACCTTCTTCCACCAAGAAACTTCCTCCCCCTCAAACCTCTAAGACAATAACCTCCGATATCCAGACGCAACCGTGTAGTACCCCTTAGGATTATAAGACCAAGCAAGGATATCCCTGTCCCTTAAAGGATTACACTGTCCGCCCAAGAGAATACTATGCAGAAAACTACAATCCTCCTCCATACCCATAATCAGCCACTCCTCAGGATTCGACCACCTAGCACTCACAAGTTGACCCTGGAAAGAAAACACCTTAAAATCACTAACCCTCGACCAGCCAGCATCCTCGAACCTCCTACTCAAAGCTATCAATTCAGGGAACTGAGAGAGGATGGGAGGGTGCCCATCCCAAGAATCATACCAGAATTGAACCTCCATTCCCCTCCTACAAATCCAAAATAAGCCATCCTTGACAAGTGCCGCTCCCTTCTTGAGGGTAGCCCAAACCACCAAGCCCTTACCCAACAGGGGGTAACGAGGAATTTCTTCCCTAGGAATACCTTGAAGATACTTATAGGAAAGAACCCGAGCCCAAATCCTATCCTTTTCCATGCACCATCTCCAATAAAGCTTTGCTGCCAACGCCATCCCAGACAAAGAGGAATGCCTCAACCCCAAACCCCCAAGCTACTTAGGACAACAAACTGTATCCCACTTGACCAAACTCCACTTGGAAGACATCAGACTACCAGCCCATAAAAATTATCTTTCTAAAGAGTCCAACTCCGTAACAAAACCCATCGGGTCAACCTGAAGCATACACCGGTAAATAGGGAGAGCCTGGACCACAGACTTCAGCAACTGGACCCGCCCAGCAAAGGACAACCAACGATTGGTCCAATGAGTAACCTTCAAACAAAATTTATCTAGAATAGGTTGCCATGACTCCTTCGAAAGTCTTCCCACCATGACCGGGACCCCCAGGTAAGATAGAGGAAGAGTCCCAATCTGAAACCGAAGAATTTGAGCAATACGCCTTTGAATAGGGATCGAGGTATTAAAGAAATAAATAGAAGACTTATCTTCATTGATTGATTGCCCTGAAGCCTCAAGATACAAATCCAACGCCCTACGGATATTAGTAGCCTCCCTAATAGTAGCAGCCCCCATCAAGGTAGTATCATCCACAAACTGCAAGTGGGACAAGGGATTAGGGAGGTAAATCCCCGCCCCACCGCCACCCCTGAATAAGCCCCAACTCCACTTGACGCTTGAGAAGACGCCCCAAACCTTCCACAAGTAGAATAAAGAGGTAAGGGGAGAGAGGATCACCTTGCCTTATCCCTCGAGAGGCCTTAAACAACCTCGAGTGCTCCCCATTAGTAATCACAAAGAATGAAACAGACGTAATGCAACTCATGACCCATTGAATCCAGTCCTCTCCAAAACCAAAAGTAGCTAGGATCTTCTGAAGAAAAGACCATCTGACTCTGTCATACGCCTTGGCCATATCTAGCTTGATAAACATAGTCTTATCTCTAGATTTAGCCATAGAGTGGATGGTCTCAGTAGCCAAAACAATACCATCCAAAATTTGCCTGCCCTCCACAAAACTGCTTTGCTCCTCAGAGATGAGAACCAACAACCACTTCTTCAACCTATTAGCAATTAGCTTTGAAATAATCTTGTACACCACATTGCACAAGGATATAGGTCAGAAATGGCTCAACCTATCTGCTCCATCACACTTTGGAATAAGTGCCAAAAAAGTGGAATTCAAAGCCTTTAACATTTGCTTGTTCTGCTGCGATTCCTTGACCACCTCCAATAAATCCAACTTGATGATCTCCTAGAACTCTTGGAAGAATTCAATCGGGAAACCATCAGGGCCAGGGGCTTTTCCTTTCTTCATTTGAAACACCGTCCCCTCTAATTCTTCAAGGGTGATCTCCCCCATAAGATCCTCTCTCATCTCCTGAGACACCAAATGGGGAACGCAAGAGAGGACCTGAGCTTCCCCTACCAAGTTCCCCTACAAATCCTCTCTAAAGAGGGAAGAAAAGTAATGGACAGCTTCATCAGCAATACTCTGAAAAGAATTCAGGCACTCTCCCCTGTCTGTAATCAAAACAGGAATAGAATTACCATGCCTCCGCGCCTTCATAGAATTAAAGAAGAAAGCAGAATTTTTATCCCCCTCCTGAAGCCAATCAATCCGGGCTTTCTGTTTCCAAAAGATCTCCTCCCGCAATTCCCATTCCTCTAAAGCTTTCAAGGCCCTAGATTCCTCCTACAACAAAGTCTCTGACACCCCATTCTCCCTCATCAACCTCGTAATACCATCTAGCTTATCTTGTGCATCAGACTTAGCCTTGAAAATATTCCCAAAACATTGCTTATTCCAACACTTGAGCTTATACTTAACAAACTGAAGAAGCTTAGTAAAAACATACATTGCCGTACCGAAAGAAGGTCTTCCCTCTTGCCACCACTGAGCAACATAATCATGGAGTTCAGGATCCCACAACCACATGAGCTGGAATTTGAAAGGGAGCTTGTGGGGTCGCCCCGCCACGTTGATAGAAAGCTTGATGGGCCAATGGTCCGAACTCCTCCAGTCCAAAATCTCTGAGCTAGTAACCCACCTATCACCCACCCAAAAGCAAGAAACCATAAACTGATCCAGCCGCTCAGCGATGCAATTATCACCCGAGCGCTGATTGTTCCAAGTAAAGAGTCCATTACCAGGCTTGATATCAATAAGATGCAAAGAAGAAATATTATCCCGAATAATGAAAGAAGATGCCTCCAACCTCATGGTACCACCCCGCTTCTCAGCAATCTTAGTGATAGCATTGAAATCACCCCCGATAATCCATGGCAAGTAAGGGTTCATACTTCGAACATACCGAATATCAGACCACAACAACTGCTTGCCCTGCAAATCCACAAGCGCATAAATGTTGGAAAAAAGAGCCACTTCCCTAGATTCAAAACAAGAAGCTGCCATAGAGATAGAGGACTTGAAGGAAACCCACCACAAGGGGAAAATATTCTGAGGGTTCCATAAGCAAGCCACCCCACCTGAGGAACCCTGAGCACCAATACACTGGCAATCACCACTCATCCAAAGCTTGGGCATAGTACCCATCATACCATCCACAGTAAGCTTGGTCTCCTGTAAAAAAAGAATATCAGGAGACTGACATCTAATCAAATTTTGAACAACTTTTTGTCTAGGGCCGTTGTTCAGGCCCCTAACATTCCATGATAGAACAATCATTTCAAAGGGTTTGAAAAATGAGAATCCAGAGTCTTAACGGACCCTGATTCCACCAAATTTTCCCCTATCATCTTAATCTTTTCCAAATCCTTCTTCCTGCCCAGCTTAGATCCTTTCTCTGCCCCTCCTTTCTTAAGATCTTTTTGTAAGATGCCTAAATGAGGAGATGACTTACTGCTTTTTCCCCCCACCGACCCAGATCTCTGCTCAGGGAGAGACACAGCCTCACTGTCTTTCACCACCCCACTTCCTGGATCTTTTTGAGCCTCCAACTTTAAGTCTAATCCCAACTGCCAAGTATCAACCCCTTGAGGAACAAGGGAGGCCACAGGGCTAATTCCCCCTTGACCAAAACCAATCTCCTCTAGCTCAGCACCCTGAGCCTTCGGACCCACCACCACCTGATGGTTTGCCTGGTCCAACTCCACTAGCTGCTCCTGCTGCTCTAGGCCCAAATTGCCCTGATCCAAATCAACCAAACCCGGGTCCACTTCCTGCTGGCTAAGACTCTCCAACACCCCGAATCTGTTCAAAGAATCCTCATCTCGTCGCTCCTACAAAGACCTTTTATGCCCCTTATTCCTATTCCGAGTTTTGACAGGAAGAAAACCATCCTCCCCGGCACCACCACCCAGAATAGGACCCTTACCCTTATCCAACCCTGAAGGATTCCTAGGGGGCTGTGAAGAATTAGTCTCCAAAGGCTTGGCCCTTGGGCATCTACGCAATAAGTGGCCATACTCATGACACAACCGGCATCTAAAGGGTAAGGTCTCATAATCAAGCTGTTGAACCCATGAGTAAGAACCAGCACACACTTCAATAGCATCTGGCAAAGGTTTACTTAAATCAATTTCCACACAAAATTGAGCAAATGTCATTACTTTTTTGAACTGCGTTTGTTGCGACGAACCAACAGGTTTACCAAGCATTGAAGCTAGTAAATGTAGAACATCTTCCCGCCAACATTCAACCGGAAGCCTCGGCAGCCTAACCCAAACTGGAACAAACTAGAACCCGACTAGGGATCTCCTCAGCCAGATTGAATCCTGCATGCCATGGCTTGATAAACAAGCCCACCTGGTTGTAAAAATAAGGGCCTCCTTTGAAAACCTTGATCCTATCCGCCATGCAATCAAACGTGACCATGAAATAGTTATTAGCTAGGAGCCGAATCTCCATCTCTCCTACTGGCATCCAAGTCCTCCAGGCCCAGGTCTCCAAAAATTGCAGCAAAATTTTCAACCCCAAAAATTTGCAGTACAAAGAATGTCGTGAGTAGTACTCAATATCCTCAGTGAGCATCTCCATCGGGATTACAACATTAGGCCTCTCTTTACACCTTTCAAGGCAACCGTTAATCTTAGGAACACAAAACCCTCCTGTAGAGCCAACATCATTCTTCTCCAAATTCTGAGAAAATAAAATATTATCATGTAAGCGAGATCCCGAAGGCAAGGGTTTCGAGCCAAGAGCGGATCAAAAATCCAACTTAGGTCCTTCCCCCGAAGGCTCCCCAAGCTCCATTGAGGAAAGGAAAAGAAGCACTACTGGACAACCAAATCCACAACGAACACAGGAGCAGAAACTCCCACCCAAGGGAAAGCACCCCACACACTCCCAACAAGGAAAGGCCCCCACAAAAACCCACAACACCACTCAAAACAAGTTCCAAACCCAACCCCCACCTCTCCACTGCACCCCACACCGTGGCACCACAAAACTCCACCCGCAGCCCCAAACCTTACCCACACCACACCACCCCACACCACCACACAACCACCACACCCGCAGCGTCAGCCAAGATAAAACAAAATAGGAAATCCTTCCGCCCATAGCCAAGCCAAAGACAAATCCACACAATGGAAACCGTGGCTCCCAAAGCGCAGCAAACAGGAACACAAAGAATCAACAGTTAGAAAAGATCTCCCCCCCGAACACCAGAAAAATCCCACCCCACCACGCAACAGAAGCTTCGATCACCAGGCAGAAAATAGGACTGAGCATGCATAGCGGAATAGCCAGCATGCAAGGCAACCCTCACAGGTCGCAACGACGCCTCACCATCCACCTCACCTCATCCGATACTACGATCATTGTTCAGGTATCAATCAAATGGAAATTTTATTATATTATACGAGGATTATATAATATCCTTATTTGATACATAATATTGACTCCTTGCGACTACAAGCCGCTTTTAGAAAGAGTGTTCTCCTCGGGTTCTATCTCAACCTCAGAGTCAACTAAAATGATTTTGAAGGGTGGATGTACTTGTAGGTACTCATCCATAACCTTCTTACTAAAACTAGGTGCATTCCTACCACAACCCAAGGGAATCTCTCTATTAGTTGTTGATTTAGGAGTTTTAACCTTTGGGGACAACTCTTTCCTATTCCTAAAGTTAGGCAATTTTTGGGAATTTGGATTCCTTACAATTTTCCTTGTTCCTCTTTTCCCTACCATTTTGGCATAAGAAATTTTCAAACATTAGCTACTAACAATGTTTGAGAAGAGATTTATGTAATAAGATCATAGGTCCAAGTGCTAAACTTGGTAGCTATAATACCACATGTAACAAACTCAGTGTTTACTCAACATTTTTCACCTAAGTTTTATCTTAGAAAGTCACTAACACAAGTTTTCCAAAATATGAATTTTTTTCTTTTCAATAACATAATTGCATAATGCATAAATGAATGTGTTATTGCATAAATGAAAAAAAATTACATGTAATTCCAAGTAAATGAAACTCATCTTTTCAAATACAGATTAGAATTAATTCATGATCATATTCAATACAAATTCAAAACTCACAAGAGTTCAATGGTCAAGGTGTCCTCATTTGGATCACACTCCTTCTATTCACAAGCCTCAATTGTTGTCTATGAGAGGGAGAGCATCACCCAAGCGCTTTTCCTCCAACCACGAACTTAGAGGTCCCCTACACATCTTCCTAATCAAAAGATGTCCCTACCCTTTAATGAAGAGTTCGGTATGGAAACCTCTAATAATGCACATTTGAGTATCTGGTGTTGTGTTCTACATAACTAGTACAATCATACAACTATGGATACCCTCCAACCATGCATGACACTACTGATTAGCTATGTAAACTTAGATCACAGTGAACCAACAAAGTGTAAGCAATGACTTTTACACCTACTCTTGCCAAATTTCTCATATATATAATAAATCTACTTTCTATGAAGCGGTATCATACGTTCACCCACCCCTTACTCAACTTGGAAACTCTTTTGACCTCTGGTTAACTCTTCTCTTGGTTTTCTCCCAAGGTTAACAATCATATAAACAAGATTCCATTCCAAAGTAATGGCACACTAATATTGATTTAATAGGTTTGACATGATCTCTTGAATACCCTATTACATACTTGTAACAATCTAGGTCTGGAAACCACCTCTTATTCAATTTATTTCTCTCTAACCATGAGAGTAATGAATCTCATAGTTTATGCATAATTAGTTAATATTAATGACACAATATCATTGGCTAGACACACTTGGTCTCAATCTAAAGCACTAAAAAATATGTCAATATGTATAATAATCCAAATTAAATTTGATTTGAAGATTACTTCTTTATATTGTCTTTTGCCTAGTATGGCTTTGACCTTCTAGGATGCCATAACCAATATGGTAATTCATGATATTAAATATCATTTAATTTGATTCAATATAAAATATTATGTTCATAATGTCCAATAATAAGTCAACATAATAAGCTAGTTAACTTTTGATATAACTCAACTAAGAACCATTCGACTAATCTTCAAATTCCTCGAGGTTTCCTTCCAAGTTATCCTTTGCATAATTTATATAAGGTACCTACGTATGTATGCACATAGACAAATATATATCTTTTCCTTCAATATGACACATATATTCACATATTTAAATGCATGATAAGTTAATATCCAATCTGGAGAACATTTCCTGCTTGAGAGGATTCAGTGCTTCTGCACCTTAAAATCTCCTCACATTATGGCTTTGGTTTTCCAAGACGTAAAGTCCTCTTCTTTAAGGTTAGATTACCGTGAATAGGTATAGACTCTTGGTCAAAATGTAATCTATAATATCATTCAAAAGATAATGAGGATGTATTTACTTCTAATATGTGTTCAACCCTCTTGTTGAAAAACAAAGTAAACTCATTCAAATATTATAAATACCATCCTTGTATTAATTGAATAATATCATATTACACCCTACTTAGCTTCTCTTTCTATGTTATTCTAACGAGCTGGTGGTTTGGGTTTTACATAGCTTTAGAGAGAATTAACCTTCCAATGGGTTTGCTTTATCTTGAATATATTCTTACATAATGCTTATAATCATGTAATGCTTCATAATCTAATAATGTAATTCATGATAACTACTTATCATGCTCTTTTGATTCCCTAATATAGTTTATCTCTTATATTCTAATTTAGCTCTATTCCCTAATGCCACCTTAACATGACCCTCATGATGTAAACTTTGCTAACTATATAGCAATTTTAGCACCCATTTGACTCAATCAATGCGCTCTTTATAAAGCTATTTTAACAACTATTAACTTATTAACTTGGCCACTATGTGTGGCAGCATTGCCACTATCTTAATACAAGATATATCACCTAAAGTGGAAGCCTTAAATGGTTTGAACAACCACTAAAAATTAGTTATCATTCTTGCCTTTTTGCCTTTTGTGGCATATATACCATTATATCACATTGCTTAACTTGCCATTTAATATGGCTACCATCCTATATTTAGAATAACACTAATATGCATAGTATTACATATGTATATGATGGATAGCCACCTAGTGATGGGGAACTACATAATAGATAGAGAACTTCCTAACGGCGAACTACCACATGAAGGAGAACTATAGTTGCCGCCACATATGGTAAACTACCACCCAGGTTTTCACTAGCACTGAGCTTGGCGGGGGCGGGGGGTGGGAGGCTATAGAATTGGGCGAATAGGGCTGGTACGAAGCACGGAAGGGCCCTATTGTTTCTTTAGGCTCCACTTAGACCTTCCTTTCACGCATTGAATATCCAGTTCTAGGACCACCTAAAGCAGAGACCATTATTCAGCAATCCCAGAGACCCATGGAACATATTACGTAGATAAGACAGTGATTCAATCCCCTGCATCAGAGCTTGACTGGGGCTTCGGAACACCCTCTGTATTGGGTGCAACCTTCCATCCATTTATGAGATTGTCTCAAATATTCTTTCTTTCTTTTTGTCTTGCTCTTGAATGCCCGATCCTCTCCCGTACTTTCTTCCCTGTCTTCTCCCGGAAAGATAGAGGGAATTAGAAAGATTAATCGAACTATGATTCCCCCCTAGGCATGCCTTCGACACCCACCCCCTCCACCCCCCCACTATAGTTGGTACTGGGCCACTATATAGGAATGGGGTATATATACTATAGTTTCTTCGGTGGGTCCTAGTTTGGTGTGTTGGGGCCCGTTATTCCAGCCTTAATTCCCCAACTACAGTGGCACATTCATGAGTCCCAACCTATCATCCATATTTCCTGCTTGAGGAGGGAACATTAATGCCATCCATCCATCTTCCCTCCTCCTCCAGCTTGATGTCTGATATCCTGCTGGAGAAATGCCTCCTTCTAACCTTCTGCCTCCAAGAAAAGTGTCGGTGCTTTCCATCCTTCATTCTGTATCTGGTCATTCGTTCATGAGTCCCCACCCTACTTAATCCCCTCCTATTAGTGAAGCCTGTATCTGATGATTGGTGCACCTTAAGACCGATATCTTACTTCCTACCTGCTTCCCCAAATTTAAAAAAAAGTGAATCCAGAAAGCCAAACCCCGGCCATAACTATAGTTAGTTTCCAGCCTGCCAGATATGTTCACTCCATTTTATTATAATATATATATGTATAGTATATGTATATATATATCACTTATATTGAAATGAAGAAAAATAGGGTTGATAAAAAATGGAATTCAAGAAGGGTGATGTACCTATCTTTCTTCTAATTTCATTAGGAAAAGATATCTCCCAAATTTAGGATTTACTTTGAACCAAAAGGTGAGTTAACCCTATTAGGAGATCTACTAATTTCCCTTATGACAAAAAATGACAAATATGACTGAAATGTAGTTTGGGGAGATAAAAATAAAATACCAAATAAACTCAATTATACAATGTAAAACTTGAAATGTAGATTTAAAGCATAGCACAAATAGAAATAGTAAGCTACATTCATATCTAAGAAGGGTAAGATGATGTGTACTAGTCACCAAAAAGGGTTGTTGAGTGTCCTATTGGGACAGATTTCCCCTAGGGTGAATGGGTCTTTGAGCATGGTTCCAAAATCTGATTTCTCAGTCCTTTGATCATGGATTTGCACTCCCAATTCCTCCATATTCCACTGGTGGAAAATCAGAAATAAATTTTGCAAATGAGTTTTCATGGCTTAACAAATTTGATGACAACTTTGACAACTTTACAAAATTGCACTTTTGATCAATCTTCAATTCTTCTTTGCCTACAAATTGGCAAACACAAAGAGGGATTTTTTTTTTTGTGAATAAGGGTTTACCTTGGTCAAACCCCATTTTTGTAATTAAACCTTGATAATAAAAGATCATGACAAATGACAAGGAATGATGAATGAAAAAATCTATGTCACAACTCACCAAACCCTTAATGGTTGCCCTCAGAGGACTGAAGTCTAACACATCTCTCTAAGGATTGGATCTTTCATGAATTGGCTTGAATGGTAGCTTGATTTGATGCTTGAATTCTTTCTTGAATGCTTGAAACCTATATCACAATGTAGCTCCAAAACATAATATGAACACATAACTTTGACATGATAATATGATCTTGATGTTGTAGATGCTTGATAAATCTACTCTTCAATGTTCTTGACAATAATATTTGGTCTTCGGATTGATCTCTTGAAGTCTTAGATTGCTTAGGATTTGAATTTGATAAAATAACCTTGTATTTATAGGTGTATCTAATTTCCTAAAAATTAGATTTCATAAGCCGACATTTGAAACTTGAATTTGAATTATTAAAATGCCACCAAAAACATATTAAAAATTTGGATCTAGGACTTAAGAAGGACCCATTCAGCCTTGGGTGAATGGGTCCTGGGACCTAAATCCAAGACAATTAATTTAATGCTAGCATTTTTTTAATGTCAATTTCCCTTTCGGAAAACAAGAATAATAAGACTTAAGAATGCATAATTTAGGCAACTAGAAGCTTAATTAAGTCCAATTAATTAAGGGACCCAAACATAGTGTGAAAATGTAATATATATATATATCGATGTGAATGTTCACATATGTACTACGTATCTACGTATGAGTATACGTAGATATTTTTATCTATATATGCTTATACCTACATACATACATATATATGTGCCACCACATATACACACATATATACATTCATTATATGTATCCATATATATATATATACATAATAAAGTTTATTTTCATGTGTGTAGTTATGTCAAGATTAATTCTACAGGTTGTAGTTGAGTCGGTAATCTTTAAGTTCTATTGTCTGAAGTTCCGAAGCACCTCTTTTCATTTGTTAGTTTCAAATTGATAAATCATTTTCTATTAATTGTTAAGATTGTTATCTTTTGCTAGATAGATGTTTCATAGTTTCTTTACAATCTTTTCTTCTTCAACAATTTACACGTTTCTTAGTTTAATCATTTCCATGCTTTCTAGTTTAATCGTTATGCTTTTTAGGTTCATAATTTTCTGCTTTCTAGTTTTGTTATTTCAAGCTTTCTACATAAATGATTTCCTGCTTTCTAAGTTTATTGGTAGTTTAGAGTTTCATGTCAGCTATCCAACATTTAGAAAACCTGAGAGAGATAGTTGAAAGATTCCTTTTATTGCATATAGCCTTTGAACACTACCTGGTCGATATATTAATGTATTTATCAACTAAAGAGATAGCACCTAATGATAGCCTATCACCTTTTAGCGCCATTTCTAGGGACTCTTCTTTTTCTAGTGTTAGTAGGAGATACCTTGAATACCTCTTTTAGGAACAAAAATAGTCCTCTGGCTTCTTTTTCTACATGGTCAGGAAACAAGGGCCCCATGGAAGATTCATACCAAAAACCCCCCCAATCGACGTACCAACCACAAGTAGGGAGGAAGGAAACTCAAATCAAGAACTTACTGAGGAATTGACCAAACAGGGTCAACCTGAGACCTTCCCACATACCCCAGAAAGATAGCACACAGTTGTAGAGGAGTGTATTCCTTTGCAAACTCCAAAGCCTCGTCCAACTAAGTGAATTTTTGAAGGGGACCACATTACCTTCAACATCATGGGTGACTGTAGAAATGTTGTCAACCCTCCATAGCCAGGCACATTCACTTATCCTATTGCTATTGATGCAGATGATGACATGACCATGAAAAATATCTCACCAGCCTTCTTGCCAACCTTTCGAGGTTTGTCTTCTAAAAACCCTCACCAATTTCTATTTGAGTTTAAAGTATTGTGTTAGACATATGACTACAAGAATGATAACCAGAAACTAAAGCCTTTTCCCTCTACTCTGAAAGACTCAGCCATGCACTAGTTTATGGGATTAGCTCCTTAATTGATAACCTCCTGGGATGAAATGGAGTCTGCCTTTTTGGAAAAATACCAAAGTTATTGTAGGATCAGCGATAGGAAAGAGAAATTGTTCCAAATAAGGCAAAATTAGGACGAAAGTCTAGAGGATTACCTAGACAGGTTTATCTTCTTATCTAAATGATGTGGTGGAGAAGTCATAATTCTTGATATTTTGAAGACCCTATTCCTTAAGGGTCTCGATGACGAATCTCAAAGGAGCTTGGATTTAATGGGAAAAGGAGACGTGTCCAAATTGGGGATTGATGATATTACTAAATTGTGTTAGAATTTCTCTCGTACCCAAGGAGGTATCTGAAAGTCTACTCTCTTTAAAGGTTCCAATGAAATAGGAAAACTATGTGAGGAGATAGCCAACCTCAAGACTGATATTCTTGTTTAGCTAAACACCACGTTAGATGGAATACAGGCTAAAATGTGAAATCCTGAGACTTTGTCCATTTACTGCCCTAGGTGCCAAAACAAACATTTGTTAAAGGAATTCCCTTTGGACAAAGTTGAAAAAATTGATATTTGTCAAGTTTGTGACAAGAGTCACCCCACTGATCAATGTGAGATTCTAAACACCATCAAGAATTCTAAGAAAAGAACACCTCCGGTTGAGGAAGAGATCAACTTTGTAAATCAAAGAACTGGAGGGAATTTTTCCTATGGCCATAATTCAAACCCTAACTAAAGAACACAAACTAATTGGAATAATAATCAATGGGAAACACCCTGGCCTCAGGCACCACCTCTAGCACCACCTAATTGGGGAACTTATCCTTGGGGACCACCTGAATGGGAAAATCAATCTTAGGGCAATCCTCAGTGGCCTAACCAGTCTCAACAATAGTGGTATCCTTAGAATCTTGTTCCTCAATGGAATCAACCTCAACATCAATTTTATGCTAGTCCCAGAAGGATGCCTAATCAACAGCAAAATATTTTACCACCTCCCCAGAATACTCAACAAAATGAACAAGTTAACCAACCACAACTTTTGGTGCAACCTGTTCTGAAACCAAAGAACAATCGGCAGAATACTCTAGTGTATTCCACAAAATATGACAATGTTACTAGACTGAACACAATACACTATGGAAACTTGCAATTGAGGTCTGGGAAAACATTTTCACAACCAACTATTGAAGAAATTCTAGATTAACCTATTAAGAAGTCTACTAAGACAACTACAACAACTCCCACATTCGTCGAACAAGCCCCAAAAACTACTCAAAACAAGCCTGACTCACCATCTTCGATTGGAGCTTTCAACCCACCTGAAGAGGAGGGGGGTCAGTCTCAAACTAATCCTTTAAAGGATTCCACTCCTAAAGACACAATTAAAGTGCCTTTTCCAGAGTGTCTGAAACCAATCACCATGAAAGATACTCTGAAAATGTCCACATCCATCGAAACTACGTTGATACAAGAAATTAAACAGTTGTAGATTGAAGTTCCTTTGCTACAAGAAATTAAGGAGATTCCTGAGTTGACCAACTGATTAAATAATTGTGTATCAAAACTTTAGGGAGGAAACCAAAACGAATAAATATTGTCTACATAAACAATTATTTAGCTGACCTTTTGGTCAAAAAGACCATTGCTCTGAAATATGACGATCCAGGTAGTCCACTTATAACAGTAATAGTTAATGAGGTAGCAATACCTAATGCTTTGGTGGACCTTGGAAAATCCATTAACGTAATGACAGTTATCCAATAATTCTCATAAGACCATGGATGGCTACTATTGCAGCCAAAATTGACTGCAGATAGGGAGGAATGACCATTTCACATGGTCCTAATGGTAAACATTTATTTTTGTATCCTCCTACCAAGCTTGCCAAACATAATAAAGTATGGGT
>VDFB02366175.1:0-20030 GCA_007258455.2 Sequoia sempervirens
CATGGGAGAGCTAGGTGATCCCTAGCTCAAGAGTGGGTTGAATTTCAACCCTATGGTTGGGTGGAGAGCCCATCGGCTATGTGGTTTTTCTTTTCTTTTTGTGTACTTTCAGGTGCATGTGTGAAGTTGAAGGCTATCTTGGGAGTTTTGTCAAAATAAAGTTACAAAGATACATATGTGGATCAAGTGAACCATGAAAAGATTCATTTTTGTAGAAAAATAGTTTGTAATGTATTGTTGTGTAAACGCTCACATTATTCTATGAATTTATGTAAAGTTCAAGAAAGGAAAGTTGTTTGATACTTAATGTTTTATTCTTGTATAAAAGAAGTTTACAGAGTTGGTTCATTCCAATGCATAGAGATTACTTGAAAACATTACTTTAATGAATGGAAAAAAACACAATGTTCAAAATGGGAAATATACAAAAAAAAAAAACTAGTTAAATAAATTATGTTGGAAAAATACATTTAAAATTTTGATTTATTAATTATGAGGATCAAGAAGGAAAATACACTCTTAATTATACTATGCTTATTGATATAAATTTAGTTAGTTTCTAATTAGTTTTCCAATTTTGATAAAGTATATAACTTGTGAAAATTGCTCTTACAAAAAATTTAGTATGTTGTGAATAGTAATGTCATAACAATTAATAGGCCAAAAATTCACTTTTAATTAGACCATGCTTTTTGATGCACAAAGACAATAGATAATGGTGGATGAATCAATCCAAAAGAACAAGGTTGAGTGGAGATCATGCCAACATTTAACCGTGGTTTCTGTTTAGATTATTCATTCAAGAAACCAAGTCCCAAGTTATGCTTACGAGGTGCACATTCTATAGGGACCTGAATGCCTTGTTCTTTATGCCCACAACCTTTATGCCCATAGCCATATTTAAAGACAAGATTAAATCTAGGGCCATAATGTGTTTTCAAATCTTGAGAAGGAGGAGGATCTTCATAGAGAGCATTATTCTAGCAATGGGGATTACACTCTTCTATAAGATCTCCATCAACCTTCTTGACAAGACTACTAGCATTAACCTCTTTAACAAAGGTGTGATCATCTTCCTCAGAAGGAGGAGGATCAACATTAAGAACATTATAATTATTTCTCACATTATCCTATGATATAGAAGAATAATCATCTTTGATGGCAGGTTTGGATGATGTTATCAAAAGGTTTAAGTGGATCGGGTCGACTTTATATTTCCCAATGAAGGAGTCTATAAAGTTTAAAGAACCCCAATCATCACCAAGACTTGCATTCTCTTGAGAAGAGGTAGAAGGAGGAAACTAAATATTTCTCTCTTCAAAAATATCTTCTTTAGGGACATCTGCCTCAAGTGTATTCTTTGTAATAGATACTGATAGAGTAGACATCGACACATTGGAAGATACTGAAGGAATAAGAGTAGGAACAATTGAAACTTGACTAGTAGCTGTCATCTCACATAAGTGCATAGCCTCAGGGTCAGCCCTAATAGTGACTACTTGATTATTGCAAATGAACTTAATGGATTTATGCAAGGTAGACGAGACTGCACCCATAGAATGAATCCACAATCTACCAAGAAGAAGGTTATATGGTAATTTTTCTAACATAACATATACAAGGGTGGGTACAGTAATGGGTCCCACCCTCAAAGGAAATACTACCATGCCCAAGGATTGTTGACCGACATTATCAAACCCATGAATGTCAATAGAAGAAGCATTAAGAGAAGATATGAATCAATATTAATCTTAGCCAATAGATCAATGCTACATACATTAAGCGTCAAACCAGCATCAATGAGAGTACTTCTAATTTTGATGTTATTAATGTTAACTATAATCATCAGAGGATCCACCTATTTCTGTGCATCCGAGGGTGGAAGTTCTTGTAGATAGAACGTGATAATTGGAAAATCCACATGAATATGAACCATCAACGCATTAACATCCATCGGCCTGGTGGAGGTAGGCAAGAGGATCTTTTGCAAGGTTTCATGGAGCATACCTTGATAAACTGAAGTAGACTGAAGCAAGTCCCATAGTGAGATCTTGGCCTAAGTAACACGGAGATTCCCAACCAGATTGAAATCACTAGGTGCTTTAGTTGTAGGTTTAGGACCTAAAGGAAGACTTGGTTGAGAAGGTAGTAAAGAAGTAGGTTGATTAACATTTTTTTTTTCTTTCTAGTATTATAAGCATGGGATACCGCTCTATAAGAGGGAGCCTTAGAAAGGTCAGGAGAATCGCTATCAAATGGGACACTGTCAATAGAACAAATTCTTTTAGGAGGACTAGTTGGAGTCAGATAAATGACTGGTCTCTTAGGCCTTTGAGGGGCAGAAGAGACATAGATTACATTTGCAAAATCATCACAACCAGTGGAATAATTATTTGAAGAAATATTCTCAACATCGATCCAGGGAGGATCAAATGTGGAAGGAGATTCAATATCATTCGCTAATACATCATCTCTAGAAGAGAGTGCATTGGAATGAAGAGAAGGTAGAGTAATGTTAAGGAAGGTATCAATTATTTCATCCTCTTGAAACAAGATATCCTTCAAAGCAAGAGGAATCTCATGAGAAGGATCAAAGATACAAAGTGACATGGGTAAAGCCAAGTCACTATCACATGCATGAAATGGAACATCATTAATATTTTGAATATAATTACATATTGAACTCATAAAAGAGGATATTAAATTCATTTTGAAAGTAATTTTAAATATAATAAACAATGTATAAACAAGTTACCTAATCCGGAGTAGTCTAGGGGTGACAGAACTAAGAAAAACCGAAAATCCAATTTTTTTTTACTTTTTTGGTATTTTCTAGGTTTTAGTAATTTGCATTTTTTGAGGTCTTCAGAGTAGAATCTTGGGTCAAAACTTGTGTCGGTTTGTAAAATTTAGCTTCCAAAGGCATAGTATTTTAGGGATTGAATTAGTCCTCTTAGAAACCTTTCCAACGGTGTAAATGGTTCTGAATTTTGAGCACTGAGTCAAAAGTTATGACCCCACCAAGTTGGGTAAATAAATTCTTAGTTTTTTTTGAAAAATAATGTGGTTCACATCTAGTTCACCAAAATTTAGAGAAGGGGGATTCACCACTCACGATTCTCTTTATTCTCAAAAGATTCCCAAGGGTGGAACTGCCCTAAACTACCTCAAGGAGCACAACAAGAGTTTCAGAATCAGAAAGAGTAGATCACAAAGGTTTTTTGGATAGACTAATGAGCTCTCGGCCAAAGGATGGTAGCGTGGAATAAGGATGACAGTGTGGCATACTGGAGTCCCAGAGGCATGCTAGCATCTTGTAAGGACTAGAAACTAAGTTTATCATAGAAAAAAAGAAAGCGACTACTAACAATCAGATTGCTAAGAACTTATAGAATGCGAGAAAGTAATAGAACTGAGAATAAAGTAAAGTATACATGATAAAGTTAAAGAGGATGAGAGATAGAAGACGCTCACAAAAACCCAAGTAATGGATCCTCCAAAAAATGAATGTCTTCAATACCTGCATGCATAAGATCCAGAGAAAATGTTGGGGTTGTATAGGGGTTTGCCTCAATCAAACCCCCATTTTGGTGTTCCCACCTCCACAGATAGCTGGATAGATAGAGAGAGTGAGCAAAGTAACCCAATATGGAGTGATAAAAGTAATCCCTGCTTGAGGAGGAGAACCTATATCACAAGATAGAGATGCAATTGATAGGGGATGTGAGAAATCCTAAGATGCTTGCAAGCACAAGATAAGGAAGATAGAGCTACAAGAGCCAAAGGAGTTGCAAAGAGCACTATAAGAGCTTGAGAGTATTGTTGTAGCAAGCTATAAAGAGCTATGCAAGCAAGATAACAAGAGCAATAGAGGAAAATGTAGGAGCCAAACCTAGAAAGATTCAAAAAACCAAAATAGATTGAAAAGATAACATATAAAGAGAGAATAGGAGGGAAAAGAAGCTTCCCAAGTGGTTACAAGGTGTCCCGAGTTGTTACCATTGACAAAGTTAGTTGAAAAGTGGAAAACATGCTTTAAAATAGCCATTTGAATATCAAAATGTCACAAGATACTAGCGTGGCATGTGGACGTTTGTGTGGTGCACTAGTGTCCAAACACATCATGCTACAAAATGATGAGAACAGGAAAAGCAAATCTGACACACAAAGGTAGCTACTAAAAAGGGGCCTGAGCATCTTGAGAGGGAAAAAGGCTGATGCAGGGGCTAAAATGAGCCTACACAAATGCTAAGGGAGTGGACACTAAAGTGGATACAAGAATGTATGTGAAATTGCAAGGGGTGCAATTTTATGACATTATAATATATACACACTTGTTTACATATCTATACATACATATATACATGTATATGTGTATATATCTATATACATGTATATGTGTATACATGTATATGTATAGATGTATACATATGTATGTATGCATATATACATATGTATGTATACATACAATCTAAAACTCATCACAACAACAAAGAGTTACATAAACAAAATACAAGAAAGAATCAAAGATTTTCTATTATGACTAGAATGAAAAATGAAATTACAACATTACTAATGCCATCACATGGGCTTTCTAGTTACATAAATTTGCAAATATGAAAATTGGAGCCACCATCTATGTTGATCTTCCCCCTTCTGTAACCCCCATTCGCATCCTTTATTTGGAATACATAACTGCCCTAGAATCTTCTAGAAAGTGTAACCCCCACAGGAAGATATTTCAAAATTTTATCCCAATTTGGTAATACAACTTCATGGGGTCATAACTTTTGATCCGATCATTGAATTTTCTATTATAATACCTTTTCAAAAAGCTCTCAAGAAGGCGCATGCCAATAAATTAATACTTAAAAATAGACTACTTTGGATTTCTACCAATTTTTGGGCCCATCTGTAGCCTCTAAGGGCCTCAAATTTGACTTTGAATATTTTAAGAGAATTTTTTAAAAATTGGAATTTTAATCTCACAAATGACAAATGACATTGAAGTGATTTCTTCACCAATGGATTCAATTCACCATTCTGGAGGTCTGTGTAAGATTTTGTATCCAACTGTGCATAAATGCAAACCTACTAAAAATAGTAACCCTACCAAATTTAGCCCTTATTGAAAAGAAACAACAATTTTTTTTTGGGTGATGCAAGATTGCTCTTACAGCATAGATGCTCCTGCATCAATATGTATACATATGTATATGTATATGTATATATGTGTATATACATATACATATACATACACATGTATACATATAGACATCTATATACATATATACATGTATATGTATATATGTATGTATAGATATGTATATATATGTATATGTACATGCATATATGTATGTATTGTTGGCAGATAGTCAGCGCTCCCCTTGGGATTCGTGGCATGGATTAACCACCTCACGTGGATCTGTTAACTCTCATAGTTGTATTAGGCATTAACAAGTCGATCTTTTCGTGCAACGACAATTGTGTTTCCAACAATTGGTATCAGAGCCAAAGGTGTCGGGTTCAAATCCCCTCGAGTAACGCTGAGGAGGAGATTTTTGGCAGATAGTCAGCGCTCCCCTTAGGATTCGTGACACGGATTAACCGCCTCCCGTGGATCCGTTAACTCACAGTTGTATCGGGTATTAACAAGTCGATCTTTTGGTGCAACGACAATTGTGTTTACAACATGTATATGTATGCATATGGATATATGTGCATATATATGTAAATGTGTATATAATATATACATATATATATATTATATATGGATATATATGTAAATGTGTATATAATATATACATATATATATTATATAGCCTTATTAATATAAAATAATATAATATATATTGTTGTATTTAATTAATACACAAATTAAATAAATCATATAATACATATACTTTAATTTTAATTTATATATTTAATAATGTAAATAAACAAAGTTTAATTTAAAAAGGTTTAAAAAAAATGATATTAGAGGTCGACTAGGCAACTTGTATAGGTTGCTAGTCGACAAGGCTGACAGCCCATGGAGGCAACTCCATGGGCCACAACTCTTGAAAGGGACCTGCAACCCCATGGGGGCTAGTCTCCATGGAGGGGTCAATGCCCCAACTCAATTTGTTAATGTTTTTTTTCAATGTTTAAAAACTAAAACAATACAAAGAATTACACACGTTGACCAATGCATTAAACAGGTCGACTATAATCTACATTTTAAATTCCAATGTTCTCTAGAATTATATTTATATGTTGTTAGTGAACAGATTTGTCCTTCGAAAATAAATGAAAGAAAATGACTCAAATTGCCCAATGAGAAGAACAAATAACTAACTAATAGTTGAGTCACTTACAATAGTAAGTGCTCTTTGCTTATTTTACAAGGCGCAGCTACCTTCGAAAGATATGCAAAGAATAGAAAATATTGGGGTATGCTTTTTAACCAGAAAGCAGGAAATGAACGTTAACATATACCCATAACTATGAAAGTATACTTGAAAGATTAAAACTGAAAAAAAAGGATGCAGGTTAAATGACTCACAGTTCACATACCCCACAACCCCAATCGGTGAACAAGAAAAGGTGAACCACAATCCATTCCCAAAAGATGATTTAATTTGAATTCATAGCTTCAGAAATAAAATATCAAACAAATCTGGAATAACAGATGTAATACTGGAGAGAGATTATAGCGACACAAATGACATGGCAATCAAAGAGAATATTAATAAATTCAAAGATTCAGAAATAAACTCCTTATTTCTCCAATATACAAGTTCAAAGACTCCACATCTGATACAACAAAAAGTGCTTGAGAAAGAAAATATACTTCATGCTTCCCTTGTTCCCGAACCGCCAAAAAAAAAAAATCCCCTATCCAATGGCTAGAATGAAAATTTATATCTTTCCTCTGTGTAACCGCTTCTTGAAAAGGAATAAGAATTTCCTTACTTCCCCGTGGAGTAACTGATTCTTGGAAGAGAATAGGATGAATTCTTAATTACTTTTAATTTTAATATTAGTTGCTTTTCTCTTTTCCTTCTGGTAATCCTATGCTAGAGTGGCTTTTGGTTTCCCCTTACAATTTCCTAGAAATAACTTATGACTATAATAACTCAAAAATAATCCTCAAAAGTTATAAATGGCATGCACTTCAATTCTTAATGATCTAGCAGAATAGACTCACTCCAAGATAGCATCATATCTCATCTAGCAGTTGACAGTATCTGTTGTGGACATTCTGAAACTCTGAGATTTTTTGATGTACCATGTCTTTCCCCAAAATCTGGAAAATTAGTTCCAAAATCATGTTGCCTCTCATATGTGTCATGAATCAGTTTTGAACTACAGAATCTTTAGCCTTTCTAAGAGCGTTGTCAGCCTCTTTTGAAAAACCATGACATTTCCATGCCCATGCATTCGGCTAGCATATCTCGACATGGCATATTTGCTTGAAGTACAATTCTGAATCAAATGATTTTGTTATTCCATATACTTTGGAGATGTAGTGTAGATGGATGTCCATGTGCTGCAGTCACCACATTCCATGAGACGGGGTTCCTTCAACATAGGTCGCGGGGATATTGGCAAGGATGGTGGAATTCAGTTCTACATTTGTTATGTGACAATATGCACCATGCGTTGTACTGCATAATAGCAACAATATCCCATCCAACATCAAGATACATTGGATCCCTTCATCAACTAAATTGAGCTCTTCCAGGGCCATGGGTATGTCTACAGTTTCATGACGTTGATGATTCAACATGCTTCGACAACTTAATGTATTTAACTTCTATCATCTCATGACAAAGATTGAAGGATTCATCATTTCATCTGGCAATTTTATTCACCTAGAAGTTTCAGAAATAATTCTTGACAAAACCATCAATTATTTATGGCATTATTGAACACGAGCAAGATCATCCTCAAACTTTTTCCATTCAAATGGAACTCATTGCAGAATCATCCCTGGAATAACATGTAAAATATTTGTATAAACCGGCTTTAGTAGCAATAATTTGACCTCTCTGAGGCATGCTGTGAACAATTCACTTGACTTGTGTATGCTCCCACATTTACTTATCATTTCTTTTGGCTGATATTTTCCTCTGGGTGCAGGATTTGGTTATATACCTACTAATTGTGTTTGATTGAAACTTTCTAAAACCATTCAATGATCCATTCTGACGCATATCTTGTAATCATCAAACTCCATGAGATGGCATTTCTCCATTCGGTGCATAACCAACAATTGTGGCATGGACGGCTTCATAATATCCGATTGCAACTCAAGTCCCTTTAATACATATATTATGTTGCTAATATAGCTGGATAACGAGACTTGTACCGATGTATTTGAGAGAAATAATCATGGAATTTTGAGGACTCCCACGCATCTTCTTGAATATTTCTTCTTTCCATATTTTCACTGCAAGTTGCACTTTGCTTAAGAGTTTCTAAAGCTTTTTCAACATCCATTTTGTGAATTCCCTGTGACCATTTCGTCACATGAGATTGCATCTCTCTGCTAATTGGGAGGAAACTAGAATTTGGTCTTTACGCCTGGTAGTTGCATTAGCTTGAAAGTTTCGATGTCTTTCCAATGAATTTGTTTTGTGCAAGTCCGACCATCATGATGGCAGGTATTCCATAAAACAACATTTCTATGAGGCATTATGTCAAGCATTTTGTGCACTCCTTTAAGTTTGCATACATGTCTATCAAAGATTTCCAATTCATAATATTCCATGCCCTTAGAGGATGCCCACATCTGACCTAAAAACTTTCACTTTTTAGTACAAGTCGGGAAGTTGGATAAATTGAGAACTCTTGAACCTTTCATCAAGGAGTTTTGGAGTTATAAAACCTTTAATCCTTTCGACGGTAAAGAGAAGTCATAAATAATTTTTCTTTAATAAAGTTACCATGGAATTAAAAAAAACTTTACTGTTGGGAATAAATAAAGTTATTTCCCTTAATAATGCTTTCACTATGCTTCTTGTTACCTTCGGAATAACATTAAACTTCAAAATGCCATGAATAATTTGAAAACTTTTGGAAAACGTATTTCAAGCTGAGACAAAAAAACTTCATAACTTCCTCATAGCAGCTTCGTTTTGTGTGAAATTTGGAAGCAAAGTGAATGGGCCTTCTTGAGCACAACCCATAAACCTTTAATCTCCAGCAACCAAAAAAATGAATTTGGGGTTCATTCGTGAATCACCAATGAGAAAATGTAAAGCTTAAAATTTTGCAAACGATAAGACATTTGGGCATGAAAATAGGCTAGGTTGACTAGAATAGGGATATAATCATGCCCATAAAAAGAATTTGCATCGGATCTTGTATATTTTTATAACTAGTTATTTTTGTGATTTGGCAGGAGCTATTGGAAAATGCACAAAATTTGAAAATTGCTAAGCTCAAATTTCGGGGTAACATTGGCTCTAGTTGGGACTACTCTATGCCATAGAGAGCAGAGAACTCTAGAATCTTAGATGAAGACCAGGCCAATTCCATTGGGTACGAAGTCAGATAGCACACAGGAGACAGAGGAGCTAGAGTAAGCCAAAAATAGAGCAAAGAAAGAAAGGAAACCAACACAACAAAACCTCCTAATATATACATGGTCGTGAAGACCCTACCTCAAATAACTCTGAATTGATCATGCAAAGCCATTAACCGGCTGGGAAAAATAGAAGCCTGTGCGGAATAATTCCAGATGAATGAGGGGCATGCACACAATCAACCACCAGCTGGTGACCACCATAATCAGAGGAATATGAACCACACCATGCAAAAATTCTTTGGGTAAAATCTTATGCTCAACAAGCCACTCCTCACTGTGCACTTCTGCAAATAGACGACTCATATCAACACTGGCCATCATGCAATTACTAGCATTTGTTTTCATCTCATCAAGTGTGATACCAAAATGTACTTGATTTAGCAAGCAAGAAGAAATCGGCCCTCGGATTTGGCAACCCACACACAAGCCATGAGATAACAACCCTTCATTTGTGTTGTATGTGGAAATAATTCCATTGTTTAAAATTTTTAGACCAACACATTCTTGCATATGATCATCTCTCTCAACATACAAATTGATATCCTGTAAATGAGAATTATCCCCAACTGGAACAAACTCCTCTTTCTTTGCAAGATTTGACTCCAAAACCTCATGACACACTTCATTATCTCTATCAATATCCTGCAAATTAGGCATTGCAACCTCTTCCCCATTCAAGAATTCATATTCACAGGCATTAAAACACTAGTTCAAAATGTAAGCAATATGAGGCTCATTACACTTGCCTATTTGATCCCTTTCATTCAAACTAGCATGACTACTCTTAACATCATCTTCTAATTTCTTTTTAAAAAATTTGGTATCTACATTCTCAAAATGAAAAGATTCAAATGAAAGATCATTTCTAACTTCTTCTTGCAGCTGGATGTTTCTTCATGATTCAATGCGAGAACTTCAAAAATTTCATATTCCAGCTGAGTATCAATTACAACTTCATTATCTGCACCCGGGCTTGGAAATAAAACATTCTTTCTGCAGATTGCATGATGAATCAATCTCTGAAAATGTGACTGTTGATTGTGATTTTTGAATATCACATTCTACAAGCATGGGATCGAATTCAATAAAAAGAACTTCATTTCTTGCACAAGAAAAATCATCGCTGAGAAGATAAGTAGATTTGGAATGCAATTTATCTATTCTCTCGTTAGGCTCTCCTTTATCTATTTTATCAATTTCTAAATCAACATTGTCAAAGATAAAAAATTCCATGTTTGAACTTTGATTTAGAAACCCTCTTTCAACCTCATAAGAAATACTTTCCATGACTTGGTCTTTTTCATCAATATCAAAGTTAAAGGTTTCTAATTCAGGAGAAAATATAGTATCCCTCATACCTTCTTTCATATCACTAGAGGCACAAGTGGTTGCACTCACTTTAGTGATGTGACCATCATTGTCCAAGATGCCACATAATAAGTCACCATTTGATTTTTCTAGGCACCAATTTGGAATGAGAATGACCTTGGGTTCTTCTGGTAATACTTTTTCATTGTCTTCGAAAGAAGCGGATGACTGTTCAATCTCACTCCTTTGTATGCAATCTCGTTCACCAAGAATAGAAAAATTAAAAGAAACTTTCTCTTTATTCTCCGCTTCTTCCTTAAGCATTTCTAACTTTTCTACCTTTGTCTGATGAATCTTGTGCTCAAGATCTTTAAGAATGTAATATTTGCAATGCAAATCTTTGAACAACATGGCAGATTGATGATCTTGGGATGGATGTAGCCTTTCTTTTTAGCTTTGGAAATGCTGGATTTGAGACTGCTCCACAACAAATGAAGTATTTCATCATCTTCATCCAATATCTCTTTAATTTTCGGCATAGGTTGTCTTCTGGGTTTGAGCTGATTTCTTTGGCATGTCTAGTATTGAACCATTTTTTGAGATCTTCAAATAAAACAGAGTCGCCAGCCTTCTTTTTTTGGAAGGCACCATTAAAATCTGAAATAAAGCACCAATCTTTTCGATCCCCAGCAGAGTCGCCAAAAAATTGTTAGTGAACAGATTTGTCCTTCAAAAATAAATGAAAGAAAATGATTCAAATTGCCCAATGAGAAGAACAAATAACTAACTAACAGTTGAGTCGCTGGCGATAGCAAGTGCTCTCTATTTATTTGACAAGACGCAGCTACTTTCAAAAGATATGCAATGAATGAAAAATATTGGGGTATGTTTTTAACCAAAAAGTATGAAAGGAATGTTAACATATACCCATAAGCATGAAAGTATACGTGAAAGATTAAAACTGAAAGGAAAATGAAGCAAGTTAAATGACTCACAGTTCACATACCCCACAACCCCAATTGGTGAACAAGAAAAGGTGAATAGCAGACCATTCCCAAAAGATGATTTAATTTGAATTCACAACTTCAAAAATAAAACATCAACACAATCTAGAATAACATATGTAATACTGAAGAGAGATTACATCGACACAAAGGACATGGCAATCAAAGAGAATATTAATAAATTCAAAGATTCAAAAATAAACTCCTTATTTCTCTAATATACAAGTTCAAAGACTCCACATCTGATACAACAAAAAGTTCTTAAGAAAAAAAATCTACTTCATGCTTCCCTTGTTCCCGAGCTGCCGAAAAAAATTAAAAATTCCCCTATCCAATGGCTAGAATGAAAATTTATATCTTTCCTTCGTGTAACCGCTTCTTGAAAAGGAATAAGAATTTCCTTACTTCCCCGTGGAGTGACTGATTCTTGGAAGACAATAAGATGAATTCTTAATTACTTTCAATTTTAATATTAGTTGCTTGTCTCTTTGCCTTCTGGTAATCCTATGCTAGAGTGGCTTTTGGTTTCCCCTTACAATTTCCCATAAATAACTTATGACTATAGTAACTCAAAAATAATCCTCAAAAGTTATAAATGGCATGCACTTCAATTCTTAATGATCTAGCAGAATAGACTCACTCCAAGACAACATCATAACTCGTGTAGTAGTTGACAGTATATGTTGTGGACATTCAGAAACTCTGAGATTTTTTATGTACCATGTCTTTCCCCAAAATCTAGAAAATTAGTTCCAAAATCATGTTGCCTCTCATATGCACCATGAATCAGTTTTGAACTACCAGAATCTGCAGCCTTTCTAAGAATGTTGCCGACCTCTTTTGAAAAACCATGACATTTCCATGCCCATGCATTCGGCTAGCATATCTCAAAATGGAAAATTTACTTGAAGTACAATTCTGAATCAAATGATTTTGTTATTCCATATACTTTGGAGATGCACTGTAGATGGATGTCCATGTACTTACAACAAATAAACTAATGAAGAAATAAATGAATAATAATAAATTTGAAGAAATAACTTGCAAAATGAATCTGAATAGCGATAGAGGAGATCCATATTTAAAATATCCAAACATGTTGGTTGAAATTAGTTTTTATTTAGTGATTAGAATACTTAACTAATTAGTGTTGAATATTATTTCCACACATTTTATTAACTTGAAATTTAAAAGACTATTTCTCCCTTTCAAAATTAACTCAAGAAATTTAAATAAACTCTTAGCCCATTTGTAAACTATAAGATATATCATTCAACATGAAAATTAAAAATAGTGTAATAGCCAGATACCTAAGCTAAAAGACCGGTTCCTATTTAATTTCTTTTAATTTATCAAGAACTCAAAAAAACTAAAAATTTAAAGTCTAGATTTGTTTGAAAATTTTCATATTAAATTGAAGAATAATTTAAAAGTAGTAATAGACAAATTATGATTAATATGAAGAAAAAAATTGTTGAAAACAAACCTTAAAATTCAACAAATAACACCATCATTGATATGGATAAGATGAAAATTAGAGGAATTGGAATCGTTTGATTTTTGAAGTTATCTATTGACTTAAGTTACAAACTTAATTTTTAGTACTTAATCAAATCAATTAATAATTAGATACATTTACTCTTATGTTGCTTTAATTTAATTTTGTAGTATTGATAATTATCGAAGATTAAAATGTATAGTAATTAGCTATTTTATTTTGGAACATAAATAGAACATTTGAGCAGGAGGGAACTTCCCTCTACCAAAACACCACTCTCAAACACAAAATTACCAGTAAGACTCTGCCTCAAGTCCACAATACAATGAATAACAATTGCAACAAACTTTAGCTTTATTAATTCAATTACAAAGATACAATCAATTGGCCTTCATGGCCTCAAACTTCTTTTGGAAACACACCCTTACTCCTCATTTACCTTGACCCAGATTTTCTCCTTATCACACTAATTTGCATTTAATTAAAAATTTCAATTCGACCTCTTCCATCCACTATTGTATCAAATTTCAAATTTTGTTTAAAATCTGCCAATTAAATGGCATGTCACTCTATACCTTTGCACAACCTTTCTACCAATTCCCATTCCCTAGGAAATTCCATTCCTCATGGCATGTGTTAACATCTTCTCCTTATACCACACTACCCCTGTTGTTTTCTATTCATGGTGTTATTCTACCAAGTGCATCAACTCCTCATCCACTCTCTATATACTCTTGTGTATCCACACCCCCAAACTATTTTTGCTGCCTCCTCCTCTTTATTCCAATCAGTTTCCTATGTTAATATACATGCATTTCCTTTTTATTTAAAATTCCATTCACTTTCTTTGATGTGTGGCCTATACTTTAGGCTTACCATTCCACATTCTCTTGCACTAGATGGCTCTCAAACTCACCTTTAGCATGCCCTCTCTCCTCATGCGGGCTCTCCCCTTTCCTTCAAAATCGCCACCTCCCCTTGTTCTCAAGTCAAAGGTGAAGAGGCATAATGAAACAACAATTCCAAGATTTTTACTTTTTTGGTTGAACTTAGTAATATTCCTTTCCCTTTCAAATGCCAAATCTATTGTCCCATCTCAGTAACCATTGCAAATTTTGAGACAAACTTTCCTTCAGGAACTATGTCATTTTGCATACACGTCGGCTAGGGAAATTTCAACTATATCTAACAAAGTTTATGTTCTAAATATTTCACATAAAGGTTGTGGAATTTTTCTCTACATTTTCCAATTCATTTGTTTAAAAAAATTTCTAAAGCCTTCGACAAATCCATTTTGTACATACCTTGCAATCATCACAGTAGAGACAAGATCTCTTTAAGGTATTTTCATGTACCCAATATATGCATCCACACTTTGCATACACGTATATCAGGCAGTCATAGTCACATTTCTATCACCTTGTTATAGTGTCATGGTGAAGTCAAAGAATTTAAGAGGTTTAGGCATGGACCAAAAAAAGAGGAACCAAACAAGAGCAAACCAAAATCAGAAACAAACCAACAATATTTTTGGTTGGTGTTGATTGCATGTCTACATGTGCGCTCCCACACCAAACACGTTGGGTAGAAAGATTGTAAGCATAGGCTCACAATAGTGGAGTTGAGTGATAGAATCACTTTTCAAGATTGCAAACAATCTACAACGAACTCCATCACCATATGAAGTTCACCAAAACTATTTCTTCTTCTTCCAGCACCTCTCTAGAACATGCACCATCTTCCTCTGACAACACTACATTCTCTTCCTTCTTCCCCTTGGGGAATCATGTCCACCAAAGACCAACCTCCTCTGCCAAATACTTTCCACAGTCCTCTTCTCCTTTGTGGATTCAAACCCACGTCTAACCATCCACTTCCACCAAAAAAACACTACAACATCTTCTACCATTTCTACACACAACCATGCAACATCTACTACATGCTCTTGTCCTCTATTCATCTCTCCTTCTACCATCTCATTTGAAAACAAAATAAAATCATAAAATTGATTTACCTCATCTTCGTTCATAGTTGCAACTTTGAATTTCACTACAACATCTTCCACATCCTTGTCAGCTACAACTTTTTGCTCTTCTCTCTTCATTGCAACATCAAGCTTCGACATCCAATCCTCCTCAATCACCAATATTGCGAACAAATCCACTTCACCTTCACCATCTGTTGCAACCTCTTCACTACTCGCTTCATTATTTTTTTCTTTTTCCTCCATGCCTTCCTCACAACATGTCTCCACTACAACTTCTTCATTTGCATCGATAGGGGTTGCTTTCACATCATCCTCTTTCCATCTTAGGTTGCTATCCTCATTCTTCTTCTTGGTCATATTTATCACTTTCCTCTCACTTTTCCCGATATTCTTTTCCAATTTCTCGAACTCGCCTTGATTTTTCCTACTTCTTCACAAACTATTTTTCCTAGCTTTTCAAATGTCTCATCCTCCACTTTATCCCAATATTGCTCCCAAAATAGTATCTGCATGGGTCTCCTCACAACCCAACCCATCTTTCCTACTACAATATCACCTCATGCAATCTACCATCACACTCAATCTGCAAACCAAATTCCTTCACGGTTTCAAGAAATCAATTGCTCATGACTCTATCTGCAACAACCCTCATGAGATTCTTCTCTACCACTTCACATAATTCCCTCTAAGTGAGAACTATCTCCCTATCAATGATTTGTTCACACAACACCAGCAAATCCTAGTGGATCGTCTCCACTCTCAGTACTACCTGCTCTAATACCAATTGATGTAGGAGGGAAGTCCCCTCTTCCAAAATGCCACTGTCAAACACAATATTACTAACAAGACTCTGATTTAAATCAACAATACATTGAATAACAATTGCAACAAACTTTAGCTTTATTGATTCAATTACAAAGATATAATCAATTGGCCTTCATGGCCTCAAAATTCTTCCGGAAACATACCCTTACTCCTCATTTACCACAACCCCTATTTTCTTCTTATCACACTAATTTACATTTAATTGAACATCTCAATTTGACCTCTTCTACCCACTATTGTACCAAATTTAAAATTCAATTTAAATTTTGTCAATTAAATGGCATGTTCCTCTCTTCCTTTGCATAGTATTTCTACCAATTCCCATCAACTATGAAATTACATTCCTCATGGCATGTGTTAACATCTTTTCTTTATGTCACGCTTCCCCTACTATTTTCTATTCATGGTGCTATTCCAACAAGCACAACAACTTCTTATCCACTCACTATATACTCTTGTGTAGCCACATCCCCAAACTATTTTTGCCACCCCCTCATCTTTATTCCAATTGGTTCCCTTTGTTAATATATATGCATTTCCTATTTATTTGAAATTCCATTCACTTTGTTTGATGTGCAGCCTATACTTCAAGCATATCATTCCACATTCTCTCATGCTAGATGAACCTTAAACTCTCCTTTAGTGTGCACTCTCTCCTCATGCAAGCTCTCCCATTTCCTTCAAAATTGCCACCTCCCCTTATGCTCAAATCGAAGGTGAAGAGGCACGTTGAAACAAAAATTCCAAGATTTTTATTTTTTGGTTGAATTTAGTATATCGCTTTCCCTTTCAAATTCCAAATTGATTGTCCCATCTTGGTAGCCATTTCATTTTTTGAGACATTGTTTCCTTCAAGCACTATGTCATTTTGCATACACTTCAGCCAAGGAAATTGCAATTATATCTAACAAAGTTTCTATTCTGAATCTTGCACATATGGTTGCAAAATTTGTCTTTACATCTATCAATTCATTTGTTTAAATTTTTTTCTAAAGCCTTTGACAAATCCATTTTGTACATACCCTGCAATCATCACAATAGAGACAAGATCTCTTTGAGGCATTTTCATGTACCCAATCTATGCCTTCACACTTCACATAAATGTCTATAAGGCAATCATAGTGGCATGTCTATTACCTCATTATAGTGTCATGTTGAAGTCAAAGAATTTAAGAGGTCTAGGCACTGATCAAAAAAACAAGAACCAAATAAGAAGAAACCAAAATCTAAAACAAACCAATGATATTTTTGGTTGGTGTTGATAGCTTGTCTGCCCATGTGCTCTTGCACTAGACAATTCGAGTAGAAAGATTATGACCATAGGTTCACAATAGTGGAGTTGAGTGATATAATCACTCTTCAAGATTGAAAACAATTTTTAGTGAGCTGCATCGTTGTATCAAGTGCACCAAAACTATTTCTTCCTATTCTTCTAGCGCCTCTCTGGAACATGCACCATCTTCCTCTAACAACACTGCATTATCTTCCTTCTTCCCCTTGTGGAATCATGTCCACCAAAGCCTGACCTCCTCTTCCAAATACTTTCCACACTCCTCTCCTCCTCTATGGGTTCAATCACACCTCTAACCGTCCACCTCCACCAAAAACACCCTACAACATCTTCTACCTTTTCTACACACAACCATGCAACATCTACTACATGTTCTTGGTCTCTATTCATCTCTCTTGTTACCATCTCATCTAAAAACAAAATAACATCATAAAATTGGTTTACCTCATCTTCGTTCACAGCTACAACTTAAAATTTAACTACAACATTTCCACACCATTGTCAGCTACAACTTTTTGCTCTTCTCTCTTCACTGCACATCAAGTGTCAAAATCCACACCTCCTCAATCGTCAACATTTATGTGAACAAATCCACTTCACCTTCACCATCCACTATGACCTCTTTTCTACTCACTTCATTCTTTTCTACTTTTTCCTCCATGCCTTCCTCATGACATGTCTCCACTGCAACTTCATTGTTTGCGTCAATAGGGGTTGCTTTCACATCATCCTCTTTAAATCTCAAGTTGTTATCCTCATTCTTCTTCTCACTCATCTTTATCACTTTCCTCTCACTTTTCCCAATATTATTTTCCAATTTCTTGAGCCTTGCCTTGATCTTTCCTACTTCTTCACAAACTATCTATCCCATCTTTTCAAACATCTCATCCTCCACTTTATCATAATATTTCTCCCAAAATAGTATCGGCACCCGGGTCTCCTCATGACCCAACCCATCTTGCTTGCTACAATCTCACCCCATCCAATTTTCCATTACACTCAATCTACAAATCAAATTCCTTTGTGATTTCAAGCTCTCCGCTGCTCAGGACTCCTCTACCTACAACAACCCTCATGAGCTTCTTCTTTGTCACTTCACACACTTTCTTCTAAGTGTGAACTTCCTCCTGGTCAATGATCTGTTCACACAACACCTAGAGGTCCTGGTGGATCCTCTCCACTCTCAAAACTATTTGCTCTGATACCAATTGATGCAGGGGGGAACACTCCTCTACCAAAACACCACTCTCAAACACAAAATTACTCGCAAGACTCTACCTTAAATCAGCAATATAGTGAATAACAATTGAAAAAAACTTTATCGTTATTGATCCAATTACAAAGATACAATCAATTTGGATTCATGGCCTTAATCTGCTTTTAGAAACACACCCTTACTCCTCATTTACCACAACTTAGATTTTCTCCTTATGACACTAATCTACATTTAATTGAGCATTTCAATTTGACCACTTCTATCCACTATTAGTTTAAAATCTGCGAAATAAATGGCATGTCCCTCTCTACCTTTGTGTAGCCTTTCTACCAGTTCCCATCACCTAGGAAATTCCATTGCTTATGGCTTGTGTTAATGCCTTCTCTTTATGGCATGCTCCCCTTACTATTTTCTATTCATGGTGCTATTCCACCATACGCAATAGCTCCTTATCCACTCTCTATATACTCCCTTTGTAGCCAAACTCCCAAACTATTTTTTCCACCCCCTCCTCTTTATTCCAGTTGGTTCCCTTTGTTAATATACATACATTTCTTGTTTATTTAAAATTCCATTCACTTTCTTTGATGCATGATCTATACTTCAAGCATACCATTCCACATTCTCTCATGCTAGATGGCTCTTAAACTCTCCTTTAGTGTGCCCTCTCTCCTCATGTGGTCTCTCCCCTTTCCTTCAGAATCAACATCTCCCCTTGTGCTCAAATTGAAGGTGAAGAGGCGTGATGAAACAACAATTCCAAGATTTTTATTTTTTTGGTTGAATTTAGTATATCGCTTTCCCTTCCAAATGCCAAATCGATTCTCCCATCTCGGTAACCATTGCAATTTTTGAGACAACATTTCCTTTCTAGGCACTGTCATTTTGCATACACGTTAGCCAGGGAAATTGTAACTATATCTAACAAAGTTTCTATTTTGAATCTTCCACATAAAGGTTGCAAAATTTTTCTTTACATCTGCCAATTAATTTGTTTAAAAGTTTTTCTAAAGCCTTTGAAAAATCCATTTGGTACATACCTTGCAATCATCATAGTAGAGACAAGATCTCTTTGAGGCATTTTCATGTACCCAATTTATGGCTTCACAATTTGCATACATGTCCATCATGAAGTCATAGTCACATGTTTATCGCCTCGTTTTAGTGTCATGGTGAAGTTGAAGAATTTAAGCTCGGTTTAGGCATTAACCGAAAAAAGAGGAACTAAACAAGAAAAAACCAATGATATTTTTTGTTAGTGTTGATTTTTCTTTTCCTGTGTGCTCCCACACCAGACACGTCAGGTAGAAAGATTGTGAGCATAGGC